>CM060921.1:694295751-694563251 GCA_030737875.1 Allium sativum
AGTGGTATGGGGCATTAATGTCGTCTATGATTGATAGTTATGATTTGAAATTGTTTTCAAAACATATAAACACTAGCAATAATATCAAATGCCTTGGTTTTATTTGTATCAATCATATTTTGGCCATTATAAGGTAAAACTCTATCCTCCGGTTTGCGTTGCATTGTGTGATGGGAACTGAGTCTTATAATGGTTTCATTTTTATAAAAAGCATAGCGATGTTTAAAAGAAAGATTTGTTTTAAAGCACTGGCAATCCAATGGAGTAAACCCGTTCCACGAAAGTGGCGTGGTCCTGTGATTAGCCAATTATATATGTGTTGAGTGGATTTCTCATACCAGTCCTATGACTGACTCGTAGTTTGTTTCACTTTCAAACTCGGGTGCCCCTTTTTCTACATGGGCAGCCTTGTATTCAGGTTTAGCTGGTTCTTTCTGGATAGCTGGAGCTGAAGATGGATTCTATCATTTATTTCTTTTTATGCTGTTCAGCTCCTATTGTACATATTTTGTTTATTTCCGCTGTAGACATTTATGTATAGCTGAACTGTATTTGTACTAAGTAAGATCCTGTATACTGTGTAACTCTGATGATTACTTTTATCCAGTATATTTTGTTGTTCATTATCTGGTGTATTTATTTAATTTTGTTCTGCTATTATCTGTTTCTGTGTTATATTCCAAGATAGCCCTGTTTCCGTCTGAACGGGAATTCGGGTCGTCTCAACGCCAGAGTCAAACAAAGTACGGACAGGATGATCAAACAGAAAAACCAGACTTTCAACGAAAATAGTTCTACCTCTTTCCTGAATTGGTGGAACCGCGAGAGCCTGAACTTGCCCACTTGCCTGACTTGGTGCCATAAGAGCTTGCACCTGTCCCCCTGAGGTAGATCCCGTCCTTTGCACCTTCTTAGGGCAATCCTTCACTAGATGCCCTGCTTCGCCACAGTGGAAGCAGCCAGTCTTCTTCTTCTTACGACAATCTTTGCTTAGGTGGCCTGGTGTCCCGCAATTGAAGCACTTCTACTTTCCCTTGCCACCGTTGCCTTTCCCACCTTTGTTTTGTTGCTGTTGAGGTCTCTTTTGATCTCCTTTCTTCTCGGGTGCCTTATTAGCATTGGGACCCTTCTCTTCCTCATGCACGAGTGCCATGTCTACTAGCTTCTCAAAGGTGGCCCCCATAGGGATGTGAGTCATAGCCAATCCATGCATCGGTTCATTCAAGCCCTTGACGAACCTCAAAGCCTTCTTCTCCGGTGCATTCACCATGTCTATGCCAAACCTTGCCAATTGATTAAACTTGTTGACATATTCCTTCACTGATAGGTTTCCTTGCTTTAGAGTCAAGAACCTTTCCATATACAAGTTTTCCTCCGCCCTTGAGAGAAACTTTGCCACAAACCTTTGTCTGAAATCCGCCCAAGAGTCAACAGGGCGCTCTCCATTAATGACCTCCCACCAGAATGAGGCCTCTCCCTTCATTAACTAAGCAGCTAACTTGACTTTCTTTCCTTCTTCCATCTCAAAGATATCTATAAACTCTTCCACCTCCTTAACCCAATCTCTAGCTTCCACAAAAGTTTCTGATCCTTGAAAAGGTTTCCCTCCCATAGCCTTAAATTCCTTGCAAGTCTTAGCAAAAGTATCTGTGCGAGGAGGAGGAGGAGGAAGATCGTATGCAACTGTTGGTGGAGGAACATTTGCTGGACCCGCAGTGGCGGCCCTAGCCTCCATCAATCTCCTATACCATACTGGTATCGCTACACCCTCCAGAAAGTTAAGATCTTCAGCCATGCTGAAACGAAAAAGGAAAGATTCAAAACGGAGAATTCGAAGGATAAAGATATGGCTATTGGGGATTATGCTTTTCTTTCAAAAACTTTTCTCTTTAAAGACATGTTTTTGAAAATACTTCTTCCAAAAATGTTTTTAGAAAAATAGTTTTCTAAAAATTTTATCTATTCTGGTAACCTTCAGCTCTGATACCACGTGTAACACCCCACACCCGCTAAGGTCACTCACTAAGGGAATGCCTTAACTTCGGTGGAGCATTTTAAGTGAATATAGAACAGAAAAATTACAACAAGACAGATATAAATACTTGAAAATCTTAAACATCATTTCATTGCAGCAGAAGGTAAACATGTTTAGTTACAACACCATAAAAGAGTCAAGTACCAAATATCCATCCTGATAAAAACATAAGTACATAATCTCACTAAGTAACTAATAGCCATGATAGAAAAGATAAGCTGGGCTTTACATCACGGTCCAAGCTCCAAAAGATAGATAAGCGATCTGATCAAAGCCCACTAGTACTAGGCCCAACCTGTGGACCTGAGGGGGGAAAAGATAAAAACAACGGGGTCAGACATAAGTCTGAGTGAGCCCTATAACTTTAACAACACAATCATTAAAGTAATTAGGGTATGATATAAACTTGGTACGGTGATGACTGGGGATAAATGACTACACTAAGTAGCCAACTAGACATAGGATGAACTAAGATAACGGTAAAGACGCATCTACCCACCCAAGGGTAATTACTAACTGCACCACACCAGTCATTCCTACTTAAAGGTTGATCCCACCCAAGGACTTAGAAAATTTACGCGGTAGTTTCGTGTACCCCTAGCTGACTACATAGGTGTCGTCTGCCCCTATCTCCACTAGGTGTACCCACTACTCCCCAAGTGATCGGCTCCCTACCGTAGATACCCGTGCTGGCCCTACAGTTGGGTGTATCACTCCCCAAAGTGGCAACCCGATACAACCAATGGTGCACGACTTATACCTACACAATGCAACAATGTCTTACCTACTAGCCCGGGTCCACACACGCATATGAAACCCGTTGGACTTGCGTTGCCACCGCTAACCCGTTTTGGCCTCTTATAGTCAAGCCCAGTACGCGTGTCCCGTCCTCGACATGGGTCGAGCCCAATAAGATACATATGGGTTACTGGTTGAAATGGGCCCCCACAAGCTACCCACCTAAGCTTGTCCCTTTATCTAGTGCATCCCACTTAACCCTTTAATCATGTTTAATTACATGTTTCCTCTTGGTTAAGTAATCAAATCGTATTTTCTATTGCCACCCAAGGCAACCCACTAGATTTCCACATGCCACCCAAGGCACTTACTTGATTTCCACATGCCACCCAAGGCACCCACTTAACCCCTCATGCCCCACTACATGCTTATTTGGTTAAGTGTTTCTTAATTAATTAAGAACGTAACCGTTGTAAAGACCTCTCACATTAGACTATCTTTTATGGCAGCTGGATTTGCCGGTTGGGTCCGGGCAGCCTTACGCCATAACCGAGTCTAACCTCATGCCTTTACACTTGTCACGTATTTAGTTTGTGCCCAAGACCTCTCACATTGGGCCAATCATTTGTAGCCGCTGGATTTGCCGGTCGGTTCCGGGCAGTCTTATGCTACAAAAGGGTCCAACCTCGTGTCTTAGTCGATTAATTACACCTAATTATTCACCCCCATAATTTGTATTAATTATCCCTAATTAATTACAAATTTCACGATGTACATAATGGACTCAATTATGTCCATCCACTTTATGGTATGCACAATCATACCAACTTCACACCATTTCATTAACGTGAATATTAACCCCATCGTTCCCCACGTAATTCGCTAACACCACATAAAAGGGAAGATTCATCACAATTACAATGGGTTCAACTTGCATAACATTAGCATCAACATGGGTTTAAAGGTGTAAACATGCATATAGCATCAAACCCAACTATCATAAATAATCAACCCAAACTGGCATGAATCACATATGTCATAAAGAGGTTAACTTGCATAAGTTACTTATGTCATACAAACGGGTAAACTTGCATATGTATGTATGACATACAAAGGGGTTAACTTGCATATGTATGCATCTCATACAAAGGTGTAAACTTGCACATGTTACTTGCATATAATCAAACACCAAACTTGCATAACATGTCATATATGAACTTGCATATAATCAAACACCAAACTTGCATAACATATCATGTATGAACTTGCATATAATCATACACCAAACTTGCATAACATGGTGTCATAATGGATAAATGTTTATCATAGTGATTTGCATAACTAGCATCATGAACACATAGCCTAAAACTTGCATAACTTGCATAACATCATGATCACATAGCATATGACTTGCATAACTTGCATAACATCATGAACACATAGCATATGACTTGCATAACTTGCATAACATCATGATCACATAGCATATGACTTGCATAACTTGCATAAAATCATGAACACATAGCATATGACTTGCATAACTTGCATAACATCATAAACACATAGCATATAACTTGCCTAACTTGCATAACATCATTAACACATAGCATATAACTTGCATAACTTGCATTGATCCACATTCATAGCTATAACCTCATTATATCCTATCATAATCATTTCAACAATTGGTCATTAAGGCTATAGAAACTCACAACTTGTTGATTAGCACTCCTATGAAGAAGATTAAGTTGCTAGAGTTGATTAGAGGTTGATTTGAGAGGCTATCTCCTTCTATAATTTGACGGAGGCTCCTTCAAGTTGCATTTTGACGGCATAACGACATTGTATCTATTTTTAGTATGAATTAGGGTAGTCTTAGGGTGTATTTATAGATTAATTAGGTGTTTTAGGCCATTAGATTAACCCTAAATTAGATTAGAGCCGTCAGATTTCGTCACTAGCCACCAACACAGCCCAAAAGCCAAAATGGTGCACCCAGGTCACACAGACCGACAGGGGGGGTCGACCCCTGTGTCGACCCCTGGGTCGACCCCTAGGGAGGGGGTGACACCCATGTCGACCCTAGGGTCGACGCCCTCTGCTGGCGGGAATTTTCCCGCCTCTTCTGAAATGTTTAAATTTTTGTATTCAAATCTGTTTTGAATTTCTGAAAACTTCTTCGGGCCTTAACTGGGTCATACAGACTCCGATTTTCGAAAACTCGGACTCTATTTCGCGTATTTTTCCGAGACGAACGCAATGGCATAGCCCGTTTCCCCTGATTCAGACTTTAAAATTTAATTCTGCCATGATTTATATTATAACAAGTTATTCAACATATGGGGTGTTACAAGCCCCTTGGTGCTTGTTATCGAAGTTTCCTACGGAGGCTGGTGTTGGCATAGTCAGAGGAGATCAGGTTGCTGCACGAGCATGTTACATTGCAGAGCTAAAGCTACTCCGTAAAGGAAGAGATATAGAAACTAAAGACGCTTCTTCCCCCACAAGGGAGGTGACGTCATAGCAATTAAAGGGAATGACTATGGGTGAGTCGCCCAGAGAACTGCCCGAGGATATAGATCCCAGAGAGGACGAAGAGACTGGGGGCAGAATGGCGGCTCCCAACGAAACGACTGTGGATGTATCGATCGATGATGGTGACCCAGAGAAGGTCCTGAAGATTGGATCCCAGTTGGATCCAGTTCGAGCTAAAGAACTGACGGATTTCCTCAAAGATAACTTAGATGTATTTGCTTGGACCCACGCGTACATGTGTGGGATATCTCCATCAATCATGAGTCACTCATTGAGCATTAACCCAAAGCATCCCCCTGTAAAACAAAAAAGACGAATGCTGGGCCTAGAGAGGTCCGCAGCCTTGAAAGAAGAAGTTGAAAAGTTAAGAAGTAACGGGTTCATCAGAGATTCAACCTACCCAGATTGGATTTCAAATCCAGTTTTGGTAAAGAAGGCCAATGGGAAGTGGCATACGTGTATTGATTTTTCGGATTTGAATAAAGCCTGCCCAAAAGATAGCTTTCCGTTACCCAGAATCGATTAGTTGGTAGATTCAATGGCGGGTCATGAGCTTCTCTCTTTCATGGATGCTTATTCAGGATATAACCAGATCCCTATGCATGTTCCAAATCAAGAACACACTAGGTTCATTACAGATCTGGGATTATACTGCTACGTGGTAATGCCTTTTGGTTTGAAGAACGCAGGCGCTACATATCAACGGTTAGTGAACAGAATGTTCTATAACCAGATTGGGAAAACGATGGAGGTGTACGTTGACGACATGTTGGTTAAGTCTAGACAATCATCCGATCACACTACAGACTTGGCAGAGATGTTTGGTATCCTTCGAAAGTATGGGATGAAACTCAACCCAACGAAATGCTCATTTTGGGTTGCCTCCGGGAAATTCTTGGGATTCATTGTCAGCTCGTGCGGAATTGAGATTAATCCAGACCAGATCGCAGCAATCAGAGGCATTCAGGAGCCTAGACAAATCAAAGATGTGCAAAGCCTTGCAGGGAAAGTAGCAGCATTAAGCAGATTCATCTCTAGAGCGACAGACAAATGCATTCCACTCTTTGAATTGATAAAGCGAGAAAAACGCAATTTTAAATGGACTCCTGATTGCATAGAAGCATTTCAGAACCTGTTGAATCATCTGGAGAGGCCTCCGATACTGTTTAAGCCAGTGGACCACGCGGATTTATTCGTGTACTTAGCAGTGTCGTCCCACGTGATCAGGTCAGCATTAGTGAGAGAAGAAGACAAGGTTCAAAAGCTAGTGTACTACGTGAGTAAAAAATTGGCGGCACCTGAGCGCAATTATCCGAGGATAGAAAAGCTAGCGTACAGTTTATTGATTGCAACTAGGAAGCTTCGACATTATTTCCAAGCTCATCCTATCACCGTGTACACTGATCATCCGCTCAAGCAAGTTCTACAGAGACCAGAAGCTTCTGGAAGACTGCTCAAATGGAACATTGAACTGAGTCAATTTGATCTGAATTTTTAGGCCCGACGATCGATACGGGGGCAAGTGCTGGCAGAATTTACTGTCCCGGAGGATGACATAGTAAATGAAGAGACTGACCCACGAAAATTACTTCTCGATCCTAGTGCATGGAAATTGTATATTGATGGTGCTAGGAATGATAAATGATCCGGTGCTGGAGTGGTGCTGGAAACTCCTGAGAAACGACTGATATCATATGCTATCCGGCTGGAATTTGATGCCACTACAACGACTCCGAGTATGAAGCCCTGACAGTCGGGCTGAGGATCGCAAAGGAATTAGAGATCGCGAAGATGGACATATTTTGTGATTCCAAGTTGGTTGTAAATCAGGTCACTGGAAAGTTCCGAGCTAAGAGCCCAAGATTGATTTCTTATTTGGAGAAAGTGAAGGAGTTGCTGACTGGCTTTGATCACTACAGTATATCTCATATTCCGCGGTCAGAGAACCAACAGCGGACAAATTAGCGAAGATGGCTAGTTCCGACGATCCTGAAGAAGCTGGGCTAGCCCCAGTTGAGGTACTTCAGTTCCCTAGCATAGGTCAGATGGAAATTGATCTGATACTAGAGACTGAGCCAGAAAGGGAGTCATGGATGACCCCTCTAATTTCTTGATGAATGGAACGCTTCCGACTAAGAAGAGCGAGAGGCGTAAAATAATCCGTAAAGCTTCCCGATACGTTCTGCAAGGCGGAGTCCTGTACAGACAGCGATTTTCGATGCCTCTTCTCCGGTGTATTGCCCATGACGGCATCAAGCGTGTACTGTAGGAAGTACATGAGGGTGAATGTGGTGACCATACTGGAGGACAAACATTGGCAAAAAAGGTGTTGCGGTATGGTTACTTCTGGCCTACCATAAACAAAGATGCGGCAAAATACACATGACGTTGTGATGCATGCCAAAGATTTTCAAAAATTCCCAGGGCACCTCCTGGCCAGTTAAAGACAATGGCGAGTCCATGGCCTTTCGCTATGTGGGGAATTGATGTCATCGGAAGCCTCCCTATAGCAAAGGGCGGAGCAAAGTTCGTTATTGTAGCTTAGACTACTTCACCAAATGGGTCGAGGCTGAGCCGTTAACTACAATCACAACCAAGCGAGTGATTAATTTTGTTGTTAGAAACATTATTTGCCGGTTTGGGATCCCAAAGATCATCTAACTGACAATGGAACCTAGTTTGATAGCAACGAGTTCAGGGACTTCTGCCAGAAGTACCACTTGAGAAACGGTACACCTCTGTGGCACATCCGCAGTCGAACGGACAGGTCGAAGCAGCAAATAAAGTGATTAAGTCCATTATCAAAAGAAGATTGAAGCGGGCCAAAGCCATGTGGGTCGATAAATTACCATTGGCATTATGGGCCTATGGGACAACGTATAAATCGGAGATAGGCCATACTCCCTTCTCTCTTGCTTTTGGAGTAGAGGCAGTCATCCCGGTTGAGCTAAAAGTACCATCTCACTGAGTCACTTACTACGATCCGATGACTAATAACGAGTTGCTCCTTGAATCCCTAGATATAATAGAGGAGTAAAGGGATGAAGCAGACCTGCGTGCCTTGAGACACAAGCAACATGTCGCTAGATACTACAACAAAAGAGTTCGAGCCCGAACCTTTGAACCCGGAGACTTGGTTCTGAAGCGTGTCTTTCCACCCCCAACACATATGGGTGCAAAGTGGGAAGGACCATACTCCGTTCTACGAAGGCTTGATAATGGAACCTTCAAGCTAGCAACCGTAGATGTAGAAGAAATCCCCAGAGTGTGGAATGCCCAACATTTGCGGCCCTATCTGATGTAAAGTTGTTAGATTTATCCTTTTGTTTCATAGGACCATGTAAAAGGCATGACTTGACTAGAATAGTCCAATGTTTTGAGCAAAGGATTATAAAGTGGATGTAGGTCACGATTTGACCGAACCACTATAAAAATATTGTGTATCGTTTACCTTTATTGGCACTATTATTTATCTACTCTTCTATCTTTATAAAGTTTGCTGTAAAACCATATAGCGATCACAGAAAAGTGTAATTCTAAGTGCCTTCCATCAGAATGGAAAGTAATACGTAGCTAGAACGCTGAAGGTGCAACAAAGTGAATCACACCATTGATTGCACTCTAACTCTCCAGATCCGAGAGAGAACGTAAAGGACGCGAAAATAACGTCCACATGGCAAGGGATGCACCATGATAAGAACCGCCTTGACAGAACTCTAACCTTGGCGACTGCCAGGAGAGTATAAAAGCGTCTATGATTAAGCGCTGAGAAAGAGCTTTTACCCCGCTGAAGGATCGGGGGGCGACTGAACAGCTGATCTCGAACTCTAACCTTGGCGACCGCCAGGAGAGTATAAAGGCGCCTATGATTAAGCGCTGGGAAGGATGCTGGAAACTCAGCACCCCCAGAATTTCTGCCCCGTTGAAGGATCGATGAGCGGATCATGGTACGAGTTCGAACTTTAACCCGCTGATGGATCGGGAAAGTATAGAGGTACCGGAGATTTGGTGCCTCAAGGATTATAATCCTACTAAAAATTCCAAATCCCCCGTATTTAGAGATAGGGGGCAACGTGCATAGAAATTTTTAAATTTTTTCTGTTGCTTGAAGGATTTGTAATATAATTTCAGCTTGATTATAGTCAAATGACTTGTAACTAAGTGTGAAGAGTTTATTGAATGCAGGTACACGATGACGCAAAAGAAATAAACTTTCATTCATAAACTGCAAGCTTACAAGATAAAGAGGAACCTAAACAAAAGTGAGGTCCATTCTCACAATTGCATTTCATGGCCAGTGGAAAGCCTAAAAATCCTAAGGACAAAATATGAACTAATATCTGCATCCTACTCATGCTGAGGGGCTATGTTGGCTTCATGCTCTTCTTCTGCTTCCCCGACTCCTCCTTATCAACATCCGAACGATCACCTTTTTTCCTCTTCCTCTTATCAACAAGAGGCTCTGGCGAAGAGCTAGAGGATTGAGAGGCTAGTTGTGAAGTTATTGATCGGGAGGAAAATCTTATGACCAACCCAGTTTTGGGATCGATCTCGGAAATAGGAGGCACATATACTGGATCTTGTTCCCCTTTCATAAGGAGCAACTACCTCTCCTCTTCAGCATGTTGTTCAGCCAAGGTTTCCTCATCATCGCCTCTGATTTCTTTGGTAATGGCGACTTCCTCTTCATCGTCTTCGTGGTGCCTGTCCATATCTCTCAAAGCCTCGATGGGCTCGGCATCTCGGGAAATATCGGCACTGGGTGCGAGAATGACTTTCTCCATCGTCACACCTTCGAACTGCTTGGGAGCGTCAGTACTAGCACTTGGCGGGATGACAACCTTCTCCGCCTCTGTCTTCTTCTCAGCGTCCTTATCGGCTGGCCCGCCACCTGTAACATGAGAAACAAATGTTATTTTAGGAGAGAATGCGGTTTGCTCAGTTGATTGTTCGGCAAGACGGCAACAAGTGACGATTGCTTTGACAAATTGCGGAGAGAATATAGAGATACCTTCTGCTGATCCTCCATCCAAGCTAGTAGCAGAAGCTCCGACAACTGGAGAAGTCGGACCCAGAGGAATCAATGGATCATCGGGACTATATTCCTCAATTTCGGAGGCCTTGGGCTCTGCAGCTGAGCTCGAGCCTTCTTCAATTTTATTTTTGCCCTTGCCAGAGTTTTCCCCTTATACATCTCTTCTTGGAGTAGGCGTCTTCCTTTCTCTAAATCCTTGGGTTCGTTATCCTTAAGAATGGTCCGCATCAACTCATTCTCATCAATCTCATCGACTCCTAATTGTTGTTTCTTGCTCTGGACGATTGCATCCCATATGTTGGCTAAAGTGACATGGTAGTCCGGGATCCAGGAGATGTTACGGGTCTTGATGACCTGGCCAAGGAAGTCAAACAGCATTTCTTCAAATCCTATAATATCTTTCTCTCTCTCGAGGAGCTTTTCATTAGAAATAGTAGCCATTTCAATGGCACTTTCCACATTATTTTCAGCAAGAACCGCGTGCTTCTCAGCACGCGTGAGTTGATCATTCAGAATCACCCTCTCTTTTTTGGCCAGAACTAAACTATCTTTCAATCTTGCCTTTTCTTTCTCCCAAGCAGCTTTTTCAGCTTCGAAATGATCCTGTGCTATTTTTAGTTCGGTGTTGGCCATCTTGAGATCTTCCACCTCCTTCTTCAATGACGCACGTTCTTTACTGTTAGAATCGAGCTCATTATGAAAACGTTGCCTGGCCTCCTCCAGCTCTGTCTTGTAATTTTTAGCATCTCGTTGAGCCAAGGGAAGCAAAGATTGTGCATCTTCCAAGTCCTTTTCCATTTTCACTCTGGCCCTTTCATTATTATCTATCCTCACTTTGGACCTGTGCGCTTCCATCTCTAGCGTTCAGATGATGTCTGAAAGGTTGGCAGCGTGTTTCTTCATCGCTCATATTGCTTGGCTACATGGCGAACATGTCCGATGACTTCAGTATCCCAATTCCCAGGAACTGGTTCCAGAGCTGGAACGAACATCATCCTCTTGAAGAAGATATTAGGGAATTGTTCTCGTCATTTCCCCAGTTTAGCTTGGGCCTCAGGACCATGGACATAGTCTCGTGCCCCGAGGGCACTTAAACTTTGTTGACTGGAGGGGACGATGTCAGTTTTCTCCTTCTCAGAATCCTTGTTTGGATCTTTGTTTTTATCCTTAGGCTCGTGGTGTTTTTTGGATGATCTACTGTGAGATGGCGCGCTCTTCGGAGGAGTTAAGTCTTTGGGAAGTTGTTTTCCCCCGGTAGGTGGCACTGGATGACTATGAGGCTTTCCAGAGGTTTGTTTTGACGGAGATCTGGACTCGGCTGCTGCTACGAGCACGCTACGGATTTGGATGAAGACTAGGTGTGTAAAAACCCGTAACTTCCACGTAAAGGAAAGCGGCGGGTAGTTCGAGAACAAGCCACAACAGAACGCATACAAAAGAACATTTCATTGTATATTACAACAATACATCAGATTACAAGAATATACAGGGTATAAATGAATAAATACTACACAGAAATATCAGAGATTTAAACTACATTTAAATACATCGCAGCGGAAAATAATACAATACACAACTAGAAGAGATATACGGATAAAAAGCTTTCCGGATATCGTTCCAGCTGTAAACCAGGATCCTGTGAATATAAATCTGCAAAACCAAAACTACTAGCTGCCCGTGTCAAAATAAGGGCACCCAGAGTTTAGGTCAAAACAATAAACTCCAGGTCAGTCATGTGACTGGTGTGAGAACGAAAACAGTTATTATCTTTATTTTCAAAGTTAGGTAAATCAAGGGACCACGCCGTATAACACGGAACGGGTTTCCTCCCAAGAATACCAGTGCATAAAACAACAGCGCAATGCTAAATAAAGAGAAATGAAGCTGTTATAAGACCCAGGTCCTATCACACAATGCAACGCAAGCCAGGGGATAGGGTTTTCCCTTATAACAGCCAAAGAATGCTTGATACGTTTAAAACAAATCATTTGATACTATTATAAGTGCATAGTGTATAAAACAACTTCAAATCATAAGTATCAATCATAGGCGGCATGGGTACCATATATCATGTCGCCATACTAGTTCTACAATTAAAACCGCAAATGTCACGTATTTGGAAATTGGATTTCCGTCTATGAACCGAGGCAAAAGATAGTCCTCAACCGATTCGAGACAATCTAGCCCATGTCTCAGGCAAGCGCGCAGGCAAGCCTTGGATCGTCAGGGCCGGTCCACCGATGTGGATTATTATGCCTGAACAATACGTCTCTCCACCCTTTGGGGCGTAAATGAGCCAATGAATGATTCCATTGGACCCGGATCGTCCGATCAAACCGAGGCGCCTCGCAACAGCAACAACCACATAAGTCAAACTCGTCAGGGCGTGTAAAACCACTGACGCCACTTCTAACTAGAAAGAAACGCATGCCCTCCCTGAAGTCCGTCTCCCGTTTTTGGTTCATACCGGGTGTGAAACTCGCGAAGTAAACATTACACAAAGCTACGCCACAAAGGCCGTGCTTCGATCATCAACCACAAGACTTTGCTTTTCAACAGAAGCCTCGATCAATTTCCACTTAGGCATGCCACACAGGCAATTCACTCCATGCGTTTGATATCCATCAATATATAACCCCTGAGCTCGTACGTCTCAGAGAAGGGCGTTAAGCAAGAGAATAAATTCTCCGCCGCCAAACAGATATATATTTAATAGAGATCAATCACACGGACTAAAATCCAATGTCAGACACACAGTCCATTTACAAGTCCGTTCTGGGTCTGAACGAAACCGGAGGCACCTAGTACCCCGCACATCCATCGATCTCCAAGTACGTCTGGACGATCACTAACTGTTTCCATCTTCTTGGGTGTACATCCCAATCAAGATCATCAGTAATTATCCAAACGACGTGAAGACCTCCGGTCTTCGACCATCATCTTCATCTTCGACTTATCGTCGTATCAGTTATTCAGAATGGGATAAACCCGGTCTTTCCGAATAACTCGCGTATATTTTAAATAAGTGTTACACAAACACAACATATGTCTCATTCCAATTCATCAGTCACTAACCGTAAATTAATCAAGAGAATAATTCCCCAAATATTAACCCCGAAGGCCGAAACCAACATCAGATCAATATCCAGAAAACCATTCTGCTTAGCTAACCGACAGTTAGTTTCTGATTTCACATTCATAGGGAAAGGTTCCCATTATTTTTATCCAAGATAAATTCCTGAATTTATTCTTTAATCTACTTTTGAATTTTGATTCAACTAGTCGGAATTAGCGAACCTTACCGTAATAATCATTGGTTTAATTTCCCAATCCCAACCTATTCATCCCATGAAGTAAAACTGGTAATACTTCATATCTAACACCACGGTGTTATCAATAAATTCAATTACCATTTCACGTTCAAATCTAATTAAAGATTTAACTATCGCCTGGAGCAAAACTGGGGATACTCCATTCTCAATCTTTTCAATCTAATTAAAGATTCATTAAAACTCCACTTAGTTTTAATCTGTGACTGGGTTAAAGAATCAGTATCATTTAAAAACACGGTTCACGATAAACCCAAAATCACATTCCGTTAATTATCGGGTTGAAGAACAAGTGTCATTTAAAACACTGTTCACGATAAACCCAAAAATCAATACCAATTCAATTCCAATTAAATATCATTTAATTGGTACACTTCATTAAATCTAAATAAAAAGATTTAATCTTTTCTCAACTAGGTTCAAGAACAGTGTTAGTGAAGACACTATTCACGACAAACCCAAATCACATTTGATATTCAATACAAGGCTCTGAATAGAAAATATATCGGCTTATATTCAATATCAAATTCTACGACTAACAAATGTCGTATTGGAAATAACGATATAAATATATATCTTTCAAATTTCCATAACAACACCTGTATAATCACGAATTCCAACATCGAAATATTCCGAAGACAATTTCGATTCAAATCCACTCCAATGCAATCATGGGAAATTCTGGTTATTTTTAAAACCCTTTTTAAATTCAATTTATTTATTTAAAAATAAATAAAATTATAATTCTAGTTCAAAACTAGTTCATTTCGATAAAAATCTATTTTTATCTTTTCAAATATGGAGTTTTTCATCCCAATTCTTTCTAAATCATTTCTTATGATTTTACACAAATTATTACTATTTTTAATAATTTTATCAAGGCCCGTACAGTCGATTTCCATCAATGGCCATCGAACTGCACTTACAGCGACCTTTTTCAAATTTGATTTGGACGTATCTCCAAATCCAACCGTTAGATTTCAAATTTCTAATATTCGTTAGAAAGCTCTTTTCGATACAAACCCAACGGTTTCGGTTTTAGGAGAATCCGACGGTCGGATCTCCCGTAATGTCTGTTTGAAATAAATGGTCGAAATTCGCGAACTGCCGCGGCGCGTTCTATTTAGGCCATTATATTATATATATAATATATATAATATATATTTCGTCGATTTCTATTTTAAAACGAATTATATAAATAGTTTTAAAATTCGTTTCAAAAGCAATTTCAACTTCCATTTCAATTCAAATCAAAATTGAATTCTTCTTTATAAATTCGTTTTAAAATTCATTTCTATTCAATTCAAATTTCAATTCAATTTGAATTCATTTCAATTCGCTTTCAATTCAATTTGAATTCGTTTTCAATTCATTTCGAAATCGTTTTCAATTCAATTCATTTCGATATCGTTTTCAATTCAATTCATTTCGAAATCGTTTTTAATTCAATTCATTTCGATATCGTTTTTAATTCAATTCATTTCGAAATCGTTTTTAATTCAATTCATTTCGAAATCGTTTTTAATTCAATTCATTTCGAAATCGTTTTCAATTCAATTCAATTCATTTCGAATTCGAATAAAATCGATATAAATATCGTTCACGTCAAAATGGCGTCAATCTAATCAACACGGCTTCATATATTCCTTTATTTTCAAATATTCTATTTCAAATATTTCTTTTTCAAAATAGTTTTTATTATCAAAATATTTCGTTCAACACATGACCAATCTCAATGGATGAGTACTGTCAACACATGAACCTTTATTTTATATTGATAAAGATGTAAATTTTATTACTAAAATATTTCGTTCAACACATGACCAATCTCAACGGATGAGTACTGTCAACACATGAACCTTTATTTTATATATTCTTTATTTTCTAAATTGGAATGAGGCCCAATTAATCACCATATAAAATTAATTATATGGATTTTCATACAACACATGTATATAATAGCATTGAAAAATAATCAACCATCAACCAAAGTGCACTACACTGTATAAGCATCAAATATAGATATCTAACGCTTATAACAGCCTGTCAATCAATCGATCGACATATTTAATCAATCAGGATGAGTGAACTTCATATTTCATCCCAACACCCGTGTGGGGTTTCAAACAATCAAACAAATATTTTATTCGTGCAGTTGGGCGATGTGTAAAATTTATCGACCCAATCAATGTCCTTCAAATAGGTGTACATAAACAAACCGTCTGGTTTGTAAATGGATATTTATTTATTCACATTCACGTTAAAAATTATATTTTTAACGATAAAACATTTTATTCCAACATATGAATTTCTATTCAGTTCATTTTTTAAATTAAATGCTATTTTTATTTTTCTAACTTATTTTAGAAAATTTCGGCGGTATAACGGCACGATACTAGAAACGGGACAAGGCCTAGCCTTATCCCCGGTCTAGTGAAGGCCCACGCCATTCACACATCAATCAAATCAATTACATCTCACCAAACAATTCCATTCAATCAAATATTCTAACTAACTACTCAACCAAACAATTTAACAAACAAGCCATCCATGGTCTGTGGATGACGGGTGTCGGGTGCTACTAAACACCGTCTGCATCCTAGTATATATATAACTAGAAAAATTAAATTGAAAGGTGAGAAGTTCTCACCAAATTGCTATCTTAACTCCACGGCACTCCTTATGTAGGACATCTTCACCGTGCTTCCACTTGGTCCCATCGCACTCTGTTTCATACGGTATGCGTTAAAAATTACATTTTTATTTCAACACTATATATATAAAAGATTATATTTTTAACACGCTTTTAAAATAGACAAAGATTATATTTTTACAATGCTATAAAATATATAGTTTCCGCCCTTTTAAATATAAAGTTCACTCCTTTTAAAATATAAAGGTTTCGCCTTTTAACTTCTAAAGTTCTCGCCTTTTAAATTCTAAAGTTTTCACCTTTTTAATTATAAAGTTTTCACCTTTTAAAATATAAAGTTCACGCCTTTTAAATTCTAAAGTTTTCACCTTTTTATATATAAAAATCGCATTTTTACTTTGCTTTTCAATATATAAAAATCGAATTTTTACTATGCTTTTCAATATATAAAAATTGAATCTTTTCTTCGATGTTCAATATACAAAAATCAAATCTTTTCTTCGATGTTCAATATACAAAAATCAAATCTTTTCTTCGATGTTCAATATACAAAAATCAAATCTTTTCTTCGATGTTCAATATACAAAAATCAAATCTTTTCTTCGATGTTCAATATACAAAAATCAAATCTTTTCTTCGATGTTCAATATACAAAAATCAAATCTTTTTCTTCGACGTTCAATATACAAAAATCAAATCTTTTTCTTCGATGTTCAATATACAAAAATCAAATCTTTTTCTTCTATGTTCAATATACAAAAATCAAATCTTTTTCTTCTTCAAACATTATATTTTAAAAAAAATCAGGTTTTTTTACCTAATTAAAATCGGATAAAACAATATAAATAAAATAAAGAAATAAGAATAAAATAAACTTACAGTGTTCGTCGACTTGGGGGGGGGGGGGGGGTTTCACGCCAGTTGAGGAGGCCGGGGAGGTGGGGTCTTGGTGCTGGCGTCGGTCACAGGGTCGAGGGAGGAAGCGGGATCGCGCTCAGCGCGAGGGAGGGGGTGCGGATACGAGTTCGAGGGGGGGTTTCGAACAGCAATCGCGAGGGGGGGAATCGGTCGGCGGTGGGGGATCGATTGGAGGAGCGACGAGCTCCTCCCCCCCTTTCTCTCGTCTCCCTTTTTTTTTTCGTTTCTGAAATGAGAATGAGGGGGGGGGCAACGGGTTTTAAGGGGAAGGTTTTTTTTATTTATTTAATTAATTAATTTTCAAAAAGTTGACTTTTACATACGACCTCGAAACGAGGCCCACCGCCTGTCGTCCATAGCGTTTTACCCACATTCCAAACACAATGGGATATGTATCGCAAGCTGATTTGATCGTTTCGATTAGTTTCAGTTGAATTTACATTTAAATTACTATATTGAATTTTAACATACATTTCAAATTACCGGGGTCGCATACGAACTTTAAAAATTCTAGAAAAATATTTTCTAGCTTCGTATTGACGATACGGTCCTATCAAAACTAGTTTCGTCGAATTCTGAGACCGTTAGAAAAATGGCCAATTTCCAGTCGATTAAAATCAACTGAAACTGATCAAACGCGTTTTTCTTTGCCACGCTCACATATTGAATCGAAAAATTATGAAATTTGGAATCTAGCAATAACTTGACACTGCGGATCCAAAAAAACTGGTTTCGTCGAAATCCGAGGTCGCTTGCAAAATTTCCATTTTTAAGGGCCTGAATTCCATAGCGACTATTCAGAATTTTCAACTGGACATATCTTTTGATTCCCGTTATGAAATTTTAATTTTTCGGATTCGTTGGAAAGATATTATCAATTAGGTCCTAATGTTTTTGGTTTCACTAAAATCCGGATTGTTTTGCACCCGGTACATTCAATTGAAGTTTGAAATCGAATTATCGAACTACCGCGCCATTTTCAATTCTATTTATAATTATATATGAATATTTATATTCTAACGATGGCGTATATAATATATACGTTCGAATTATATTCAAAATAAATTTTCTCGTCGATATTATTTAAAATAATTCATTTTAATTAATCAAAATTCGCTAAAATTGCCAAAATAAAAATTTTAAACTGGCCCAGAATTTCCGGGTTATTACAATCTCCCCCACTTAAAACTTTTCGTCCCCGAAAAGGAACAAAGTCGAAAGTGGTTTGATTAATTAGCTCTACGTTCGATCTGGCTTCCATTCTCCAACTTTTCAGTTTATGAGAATTTTCAAATTTTCAAAAAATTTGGCTAACACCCTAAATTTTCGAAAAATTTCGCCATAACCTCCCCTGCACCGGGAGCATCGGGGAATTTCAAATAGCTTCCCCGGTCCTTCTAATCTCAAAAAGAAAAAGAAAAAGCCAAGCGGCTAGCCAATAGGCTCATAAAATCATCATCACCCAATCAAAACAGTAAATTATAGTAAACATGTACCTATTTGTCGGGCAAACAAATTTTATTCTCTGCTCTAGCCTCCTTGCTATGACTGTTCAAGGTAAGTACAAGTATATGCAAGCAAACGCAACCAATTCTTTTTCAATACAATTCAATATTTGGTTCAATTAGGCTAAATGGTTCAAAATTATCAAACAAATAAACAAACAACACAAACATCAATCAATTAGTTGATTAGCTTTTGAAATTCATAACTTTGATACATAGTCAAAAATCAAATTTTTGATGCCAAATCACAACAATAAGCCCTATCTAATTTTGGTTCTCACACCAGTCAATAGGAGATATATAAATATCACACCTTCAACGCTCGAACACTAATTCTGATGATGTAGCTACAATCATCAGAATCATCTTCGGGCGACTAGAGTGTGAATCTATATCTATCCAGTATATTAAAATTTCGAATATACGTTTGCAAGGCGCATATGCAAAATCTTTATATACTGGACTGTCCAAATCAATATAAAATAAATAACCAAATACGAATAATTAATTTTAAATTTTCAAAACAAAATTGGTTTTCAATTTTTTTTTAAAAAAATATACTCTTCACACTCGTTCTAGGATGCTACTGATCCTATCTCTAACGAGTCAATCCCATTGGATATTACTAATCCAATATCTGATGAATTCTTTCGTATGGTTCTAAGGTGCCTTGTTCTCTAAGCTTTGCAAACCAAAGCTCTGATACCAACTGTAAAAACCCGTAACTTCCCCGTAAAGGAAAGCGGCGGATAGTTCGAGAACAAGCCACAACAAAACGCATACAAAAGAACATTTCATTGTATATTACAACAATACATCAGATTACAAGAATACACAGGGTATAAATGAATAAATACTACACAGAAATATCAGAGATTTAAATTACATTTAAATACATCGCAGCGGAAAATAATACAATACACAACTAGAAGAGATATACGGATACAAAGCTTTCCGGATATCGTTCCAGCTGTAAACCAGGATCCTGTGAATATAAATCTGCAAAACCAAAACTACTAGCTTCCCGTGTCAAAATAAGGGCACCCAGAGTTTAGGTCAAAACAATAAACTCCAGGTCAGTCATGTGTCTGGTGTGAGAACGAAAACATTTATTATCTTTATTTTCAAAGTTAGGTAAATCAAGGGACCACGCCGTATAACACGGAACGAGTTTCCTCCCAAGAATACCAGTGCATAAAACAACAGTGCAATGCTAATTAAAGAAAAATAAAGCTGTTATAAGACCCAGGTCCTATCACACAATGCAACGCAAGCCGGGGGATAGGGTTTTCCCTTATAACAGCCAAAGAATGCTTGATACGTTTAAAACAAATCATTTGATACTATTATAAGTGCATAGTGTATAAAACAACTTCAAATCATAAGTATCAATCATAGGCGGCATGGGTACCATATATCATGTCGCCATACTAGTTCTACAATTAAAACCGCAAATGTCACGTATTTGGAAATTGGATTTCCGTCTATGAACCGAGGCAAAAGATAGTCCTCAACCGATTCGAGACAATCTAGCCCATGTCTCAGGCAAGTGCGCAGGCAAGCCTTGGATCGTCAGGGCCGGTCCACCGATGTGGATTATTATGCCTGAACAATACGTCTCTCCGCCCTTTGGGGCGTAAATGAGCCAACGAATGACTCCATCGGACCCGGATCGTCCGATCAAACCGAGGCGCCTCGCAACAGCAACAACCACATAAGTCAAACTCGTCAGGGCGTGTAAAACGACTGACGCCACTTCTAACTAGAAAGAAACGCATGCCCTCCCTGAGGTCCGTCTCCCGTTTTTGGTTCATACCGGGTGTGAAACTCGCGAGGTAAACGTTACACAAAGCTACGCCACAAAGGCCGTGCTTCGATCATCAACCACAAGACTTTGCTTTTCAACAGAAGCCTCGATCAATTTCCACTTAGGCATGCCACACAGGCAATTCACTCCATGCGTTTGATATCCATCAATATATAACCCCTGAGCTCGTACGTCTCAGAGAAGGGCGTTAAGCAAGAGAATAAATTCTCCGCCGCCAAACAGATATATATTTAATAGAGATCAATCACATGGACTAAAATCCAATGTCAGACACACAGTCCATTTACAAGTCCGTTCTGGGTCTGAACGAAACCGGAGGCACCTAGTACCCCGCACATCCATCGATCTCCAAGTACGTCTGGACGATCACTAACTGTTTCCATCTTCTTGGGTGTACATCCCAATCAAGATCATCAGTAATTATCCAAACGAAGTGAAGACCTCCGATCTTCGACCATCGTCTTCATCTTCGACTTATCGTCGTATCAGTTATTCAGAATGGGATAAACCCGGTCTTTCCGAATAACTCGCGTATATTTTAAATAAGTGTTACACAAACACAACATACGCCTCATTCCAATTCATCAGTCACTAACCGTAAATTAATCAAGAGAATAATTCCCCAAATATTAACCCCGAAGGCCGAAACCAACATCAGATCAATATCCAGAAAACCATTATGCTTAGCTAACCGACAGTTAGTTTCTGATTTCACATTCATAGGGAAAGGTTCCCATTATTTTTATCAAAGATAAATTCCTGAATTTATTCTTTAATCTACTTTTGAATTTTGATTCAACTAGTCGGAATTAGCGAACCTTACCGTAGTAATCATTGGTTTGATTTCCCAATCCCAACCTATTCATCCCATGAAGTAAAACTGGTAATACTTCATATCTAACACCACGGTGTTATTGGTAAATTCAATTACCATTTCACGTTCAAATCTAATTAAAGATTTAACTATCGCCTGGAGCAAAACTGGGGATACTCCATTCTCGATCTTTTCAATCTAATTAAAGATTCATTAAAACTCCACTTAGTTTTAATCTGTGACTGGGTTAAAGAATCAGTATCATTTAAAAACACGGTTCACGATAAACCCAAAATCACATTCCGTTAATTATCGGGTTAAAGAACAAGTGTTATTTAAAACACTGTTCACGATAAACCCAAAAATCAATACCAATTCAATTCCAATTAAATATCATTTAATTGGTACACTTCATTGAATCTAAATAAAAAGATTTAATCTTTTCTCAACTAGGTTCAAGAACAGTGTTAGTGAAGACACCATTCACGACAAACCCAAATCACATTTGATATTCAATACAAGGCTCTGAATAGAAAATATATCGGCTTATATCCAATATCAAATTCTACGACTAACAAATGTCGTATTGGAAATAACGATATAAATATATATCTTTCAAATTTCCATAACAACACCTGTAAAATCACGAATTCCAACATCGAAATATTCCGAAGACAATTTCGATTCAAATCCACTCCAATGCAATCATGGGAAATTCTGGTTATTTTTAAAACCCTTTTTAAATTCAATTTATTTATTTAAAAATAAATAGAATTATAATTCTAGTTCAAAACTAGTTCATTTCGATAAAAATCTATTTTTATCTTTTGAAATATGGAGTTTTTCATCCCAATTCTTTCTAAATCATTTCTTATGATTTTACACAAATTATTTCTATTTTTAATAATTTTATCAAGGCCCGTACAGTCGATTTCCATCAATGGCCATCGAACTGCACTTACAGCGACCTTTTTCAAATTTGATTTGGACGTATCTCCAAATCCAACCGTTAGATTTCAAATTTCTAATATTCGTTAGAAAGCTCTTTTCGATACAAACCCAACGGTTTCGGTTTTAGGAGAATCCGACGGTCGGATCTCCCGTAATGTCTGTTTGAAATAAATGGTCGAAATTCGCGAACTGCCGCGGCGCGGCGCATTCTATTCAGGCCATTATATTATATATATAATATATATAATATATATTTCGTCGATTTCTATTTTAAAACGAATTATATAAATAGTTTTAAAATTCGTTTCAAAAGCAATTTCAACTTCCATTTCAATTCAAATCAAAATTGAATTCTTCTTTATAAATTCGTTTTAAAATTCATTTCTATTCAATTCAAATTTCAATTCAATTTGAATTCATTTCAATTCGCTTTCAATTCAATTTGAATTCGTTTTCAATTCATTTCGAAATCGTTTTCAATTCAATTCATTTCGATATCGTTTTCAATTCAATTCATTTCGATATCGTTTTTAATTCAATTCATTTCGATATCGTTTTTAATTCAATTCATTTCGAAATCGTTTTTAATTCAATTCATTTCGAAATCGTTTTTAATTCAATTCATTTCGAAATCGTTTTCAATTCAATTCATTTCGAAATTGAATAAAATCGATATAAATATCGTTCACGTCAAAATGGCGTCAATGTAATCAACACGGCTTCATATATTCCTTTATTTTCAAATATTCTATTTCAAATATTTCTTTTTCAAAATAGTTTTTATTATCAAAATATTTCGTTCAACACATGACCAATCTCAATGGATGAGTACTGTCAACACATGAACCTTTATTTTATATTGATAAAGATGTAAATTTTATTACTAAAATATTTCGTTCAACACATGACCAATCTCAACGGATGAGTACTGTCAACACATGAACCTTTATTTTATATATTCTTTATTTTCTAAATTGGAATGAGGCCCAATTAATCACCATATAAAATTAATTATATGGATTTTCATACAACACATGTATATAATAGCATTGAAAAATAATCAACCATCAACCAAAGTGCACTACACTGTATAAGCATCAAATATAGATATCTAACGCTTATAACAGCCTGTCAATCAATCGATCGACATATTTAATCAATCAGGATGAGTGAACTTCATATTTCATCCCAACACCCGTGCAGGGTTTCAAACAATCAAACAAATATTTTATTCGTGCAGTTGGGCGATGTGTATAATTTATCGACCCAATCAATGTCCTACAAATAGGTGTACATAAACAAACCGTCTGGTTTGTAAATGGATATTTATTTATTCACATTCACGTTAAAAATTATATTTTTAACGATAAAACATTTTATTCCAACATATGAATTTCTATTCAGTTCATTCTTTAAATAAAATGCTATTTTTATTTTTCTAACTTATTTTAGAAAATTTCGGCGGCATAACGGCACGATACTAGAAACGGGACAAGGCCTAGCCTTATCCCCGGTCTAGTGAAGGCCCACGCCATTCACACATCAATCAAATCAATTACATCTCACCAAACAATTCCATTCAATCAAATATTCTAACTAACTACTCAACCAAACAATTTAACAAACAAGCCATCCATGGTCTGTGGATGACGGGTGTCGGGTGCTACTAAACACCGTCTGCATCCTAGTATATATATAACTAGAAAAATTAAATTGAAAGGTGAGAAGTTCTCACCAAATTGCTATCTTAACTCCACGGCACTCCTTATGTAGGACATCTTCACCGTGCTTCCACTTGGTCCCATCGCACTCTGTTTCATACGGTATGCGTTAAAAATCACATTTTTATTTCAATGCTATATATATAAAAGATTATATTTTTAACACGCTTTTAAAATAGACAAAGATTATATTTTTACAACGCTATAAAATATATAGTTTCCGCCCTTTTAAATATAAAGTTCACTCCTTTTAAAATATAAAGGTTTCGCCTTTTAACTTCTAAAGTTCTCGCCTTTTAAATTCTAAAGTTTTCACCTTTTTAATTATAAAGTTTTCACCTTTTAAAATATAAAGTTCACGCCTTTTAAATTCTAAAGTTTTCACCTTTTTATATATAAAAATCGCATTTTTACTTTGCTTTTCAATATATAAAAATCGAATTTTTACTATGCTTTTCAATATATAAAAATTGAATCTTTTCTTCGATGTTCAATATACAAAAATCAAATCTTTTCTTCGATGTTCAATATACAAAAATCAAATCTTTTCTTCGATGTGCAATATACAAAAATCAAATCTTTTCTTCGATGTTCAATATACAAAAATCAAATCTTTTCCTCGATGTTCAATATACAAAAATCAAATCTTTTCTTCGATGTTCAATATACAAAAATAAAATCTTTTTCTTCGATGTTCAATATACAAAAATCAAATCTTTTTCTTCGATGTTCAATATACAAAAATCAAATCTTTTTCTTTTATGTTCAATATACAAAAATCAAATCTTTTTCTTCTTCAAAACATTATATTTTAAAAAAAAATCAGGTTTTTTTCCCTAATTAAAATCGGATAAAACAATATAAATAAAATAAAGAAATAAGAATAAAATAAACTTACAGTGTTCGTCGACTTGGGGGGGGGGGGGGTTTCACGCCAGATGAGGAGGCCGGGGAGGTGGGGTCTTGGTGCTGGCGTCGGTCACAGGGTCGAGGGAGGAAGCGGGATCGCGCTCAGCGCGAGGGAGGGGGTGCGGATACGAGTTCGAGGGGGGGGGGGGGGTTTCGAACAGCAATCGCGAGGGGGGGGGGACTTCGGTCGGCGGTGGGGGATCGATCGGAGGAGCGACGAGCTCCTCCCCCCTTTCTCTCGTCTCCCTTTTTTTTTTGTTTCGATTCTGAAATGAGAATGAGGGGGGGGGCAACGGGTTTTAAGGGGAAGGTTTTTTTTTATTTATTTAATTAATTAATTTTCTAAAAGTTGACTTTTACATACGACCTCGAAACGAGGCCCACCGCCTGTCGTCCATAGCGTTTTACCCCCATTCCAAACACAATGGGATATGTATCGCAAGCTGATTTGATCGTTTCGATTAGTTTCAGTTGAATTTACATTTAAATTACTATATTGAATTTTAACGTACATTTCAAATTACCAGGGTCGCATACGAACTTTAAAAATTCTAGAAAAATATTTTCTAGCTTCGTATTGACGATACGGTCCTATCACAACTAGTTTCGTCGAATTCTGAGACCGTTAGAAAAATGGCCAATTTCCAGTCGATTAAAATCAACTGAAACTGATCTAACGCATTTTTCTTTGCCACGCTCACATATTGAATCGAAAAATTATGAAATTTGGAATCTAGCAATAACCTGACACTACGGATCCAAAAAACTGGTTTCGTCGAAATCCGAGGTCGCTTGCAAAATTTCCATTTTTAAGGGCCTGAATTCCATAGCGACTATTCAGAATTTTCAACTGGACATATCTTTTGATTCCCGTTATGAAATTTTAATTTTTCGGATTCGTTGGAAAGATATTATCAATTAGATCCTAATGTTTTTGGTTTCACTAAAATTCGGATTGTTTTGCACCCGGTACATTCAATTGAAGTTTGAAATCGAATTATCGAACTACCGCGCCATTTTCAATTCTATTTATAATTATATATGAATATTTATATTCTAACGACGACGTATATAATATATACGTTCGAATTATATTCAAAATAAATTTTCTCGTCGATATTATTTAAAATAATTCATTTTAAATAATCAAAATTCGCTAAAATCGCCAAAATAAAAATTTTAAACTAGCCCAGAATTTCCGGGTTATTACAAGGTGTGCCTTCACAAAGAGAGCGATAAGAATAAGATCGTTTGCGAGACATCTTTCCTGCAAAAGAAACAAGTACATGTTAAAACCTTGAATACTGTTGGTATAAAAGTGTAGTGTCAGACAGTGCATGTGATTTGTGCATCCCATATAATTCCCCCTAACAGACCAGGGCCCGAAGTTAGGCTCATCTGGGTAGCCTCTTGTTCTTCAACTGGAACAGTTGTTTCCTCAGAGATAGGAAAAAATGGCTCCCCTTCGAAATCTTCCTGTGTATATACATCGTCGGGTATAGGAATGTTGCTCAATTCTTTAAATAACTGCTCTTCTGTTAAATCATCGGGAGCAGCAGGTTCAACCGGTAGAGAGGCCCTTGAGGGAAAACCCCTCGGAGAGGTTGGGATTTCCTTAGACTCGTCAGCACGGGCCTCATCTCCTCTATATACATTTAAATCTTCGTCGTCCTGGTTAATTATCGGCGAAGGACTCTTATGAAGTTTAGTTGTCTCTGCTACCTGTGACGTTCCTTCTCCCTCGGTCGGGGGCACGTATTTGTAAGGTTTGCCACCCGCGCCAAGTCCAAACCTTATATCTAAAAGGCGGTGCTTGTGAAGATTATCGTCAGTAATACATTTCTTGATCTTTAGGAAGTCGAATTTTCTTTTTAGAAGAAGGGATAGTCAATTACTGTACACCGATCCTTCCGTCTTTGGAAAGGTATGATCTGCATAGAGAAAAGAAGCATGTTAGCGCTTCGATTTCTTAAACAGGTTATTCATTCAAAGTTTTAAAATTTACTTGATTTAATCCATCTTCTTGCACACCCAGCCTGTCTCTTTATATAGAACCAATCGGCCTTGGGATCCCCTATGTTGTTGTAACCGTCAGATAAGACCTTCCTATTTGCTACCGATTCGAAGAAAGAAAAATTTGGGGTTGCCGTAGAGAGATGCTTGAAAAGGTAATAGAATTTCAAATCTTTAAACGTGAGCTCAGTCTGCAGGATTTCCACATATGCGATGTATAGAGTGTATAGGGTTGCGTAGGCATTGGGATGAAGCTGCATCGGAGCAATACCCAATCGTTTTAAAGTTTCAATGACGATTGGAGGAAACAGAGGAATAGCGCCTACCCAGCACATGAGTCGGCTAACTGTCATATACCCCTCCGGAGCCAGATGAGGTCTATCTTCGCTACCAGGTGTCCTCACATCATCCCAGGGGATCCCGTGTTTCAAGCAAATTTTCTTAAGCTTTATGTCATCAAGTTTGGAAGCTAAAGAGTCAGTGAATTTCTCTATTTCTAGTGCACCAGGAATCTCATCGGGAGCTCGGTCATCTACTTCAGACTCCTCATCAAGCGAGGTACTCTCAGATGAATCTGATTCCATTTCTACCTCATATTCGGATCCAGAATCCTCACCTTCTGGATTAATTGGAAGAACCTCGGGGTTGTGGTGCTCAGGCGTCTCGTAATCCATCTCTGTATCAGATCTTGAAGGGGAACGGTTATCCGACATTACTGTTTAGGCGAGTAAACATGAGAAATAAGAATATAATTACTCGTCCCCCGTGTGTGTAAGTGCAAGTGTGTGCCTGTGCATACATAGGAGAAAAGCATAAAGATTAGCTACATAAGCAAGGTATTGGTCGTAATGCGCTATCAAGTTACGCTGTCATTTAGTCCAGAGGGATCATCTCGTAGGCTCTAACCTAACTATCCATTGGGGTATCAAGGTCAAGTTGCATTGTTTATTTAACAAGTAAATTGGATCGCACATCTCCTCGAATCGCGAGACAAGGTTCGGATCGGATCGCGAAGCATCATCGGATCGTGAAGCAAATACAGTCTTGTAGCAGAAACACCAACTAACGAAAGAGTTAGTTCGTGGAAACCAGAATGGATCGCAAAGACCCATGGCGATCCGCCTCGACAACCCCGATCCGATCAGACGTCCAAGTTTTGAAGAATCCGCTTATCTTCCTCGACCCGATCAACCCTTGCTACCGCGACCTGATCCGTTCTCCAAACCCCCCTCCTTCTATCCACCAACACGGTCTACTGCCTCATCATCGCCACGATCCGATCCATCCCAGCCTGCTCTTTCTTCTTCTTCTCCTTCATTTCTCCTCCCTACTCACGAACCCAGTACCACCGCTCTTCCAAAATTCAAATCGACGGAAACTTGAGTAAGACAAGGGTAGAAACTTAAGTAAATCGTCTGATATAATTACCTTTCTTAAAAATGAAGCAATATGGGTTGTTTCTCCTTGGAAAATTTAGGGTTTTTGGTCAAAGCTTCAAGCGGCGGTAGTGAAAACGAAAAAGAAAGAAGAGAAGTGAAGAGCTCGGCTTATAAAGTGGAAGTTGGACTCTTGGTCTTCATATTTTTGTCCCACTCGTGGCAGCCGATGGGCCCTGAACGGGCGGCAAAGCTCACCATGGATCACACGAAGGCCCTAGATGGCGGTCTGAGGCTCATCCCGAGAGTATGGATGGTCCACCAAGGCCCATGACGAGGATCTAACGATCCGGGCCCAAGTATGACCTACAAACTGAAAAGACCCGAACCCCATATTTGAGGGAGTTCAAAAGTTATTCAATCCGACCTCCTACGAAAAACTTTAAAATTTACCTGATAAGCCGATGGCGATATTCTCCAAAAACCTAAGAAATAGAACTTGACTGATAAACAAAGAAATGGTTGATGGTATGTACTGATATTTATACCAATTAAGGAATGCAACTCTTTAAAACGACACGACGATACGAACAGATAGACACTACCTTCGCTTTGCATTGCTTTAGGAAAAGACAATTCAGAAATTTCGAAGCATTTTCCATCCTCGATAAAACATACTTCGAGGGGGCTAAAATGTTGGCTTGCTTTTTGGACCAAGCCACCAAGATCGATATATGCAGTCCACACAGTCTCAGATATAGAAGCTATCAAGTTCAGAACACATGGATCATGGATCGCGGATCGCCCCCTTTGCGCGAGTCGCACTAACGATCACAATCCGATCAGATCCCATGAACCACCACGTGAAGACCTTGACTAAGTCAACCGCGATCCGATCGGAGCTGGAAGACAAGATGATGACTACGGACTTGGTCATCCACGATCCGATGTTTAAGGAGATCGCGACACCTGTCTACAATGGCTAATTTGACTAATTCTTCATCAAGCTACGAACCAGTCCGAGATCTTCGGGATGTGGGCCACGTATGACCGCGATCCGTCACCAGAAATCAGCTATAAATATCCCAGAGCTTGGCATTTTTTAGGATCTTTTGGCAGTTTTAAGGATTGATTCCACCATTACTGTCATACCACTATTTCATACCAGATTTACTTCGAGATAACTGAGAGAAATCGTAATTGTAAGAGTGAGTTTGAGAGAAATCATTAGTTGTACTAGCATCCAAAGTATAATCAATAGCATATAAAGTGGACGTAGGCTCGTTAACGCCGAACCACTATAAACCGTGAGTGTTTTCTACTTTTCTTTTCATTTTTCAGTTATAATTCCCTACGAATCAGAACAATTTGGGTGTTAGAGCCAAATTTTGATCTAACATACATAAAATTGTGAATTGGCAATAAAATGGCCTTAAAAGGCATATAATTAATTTGATATATTAATTGGCATAATTGGTATTTATGAACATAATTTTAAGAGACAATTATGGACATAAAAAAAATTGGAAATTATTGACAAATTTGAATAGGGATATTAATCCAATTTGGGGTTAAATAAAGATGTGTATAATAAACCACCTAAGACACGAGGTTAGACTCTTTCGTGGTGTAAAACTGCCCGGACCCGCCCGGCAAATCCAGCAGTCACAGATGCCAGTCTAATGTGAGAGGTCAATGGCACGAATTAAATGCGTAACAATTGTAAAGACACTAGGTTAGGCTCGTTTGTGGTATAAGACTGCCCAGACCCGCCCAGCAAATCCAGCAACCGCAAATGCCAGTCTAATATGGGAGGTCTTTACAAGGTTATGGTTCTAATGAATTAAGTAACACTTAACCAGATAAAAATGTGGTGGGACATGGTGGGGTTATGTGGGTGCCTTGGGTGGCATATGAAATTAAGGGGGTGCCTTGTGTGGTATGTGAAATATGATTAGATGCACTTAACCAAGATTGAAACATGTAAGAAGACATGAATAAGAATGGGGTTAAGTGAGGAAACCTTAGTGGGGACCAAGCATAGGTGGAAGGCTTGTGTCAAGCATGGGGGGCCTTTTCAAACCAATAACCAATTAAGTATCTTTGTGAGCTCGATCCAAGTCGAGGACGGGACACGCTTACTGGATTTGATTGTAAGAGGTCAAAATGGGTTAGCGGTGGCAACGCAAGTCCAACGGGGTCATGTGCATGCGTGGGCTAGGGCTGGTAGGTAAGACGTTGTTGCATCATGTAGATATAAGCCATGCATCTTTAGTGGTACCGGGTTGCCACTTTGGGAAGTGATACACCCCACCGTGGGACTAGCACGGGTATCTACGAGTTAGGGAGCCGATCGAATGGGGGTAGTGGTTACAACTAGCGGAGATAAAGGAAGACGGCACATATGAAGGTAGCTAGGGGTACACGAACTACCGTTATCATTATTAAGTTATGTAGGCGGGATCAACTTTTAGGGTGACTAGTGGTGGTGCAGTATAGTAATTATCCTATAGTGATTAGGAGCGAGATTAACGCCAAAATATTCCTCTTATTTGCTTTGTCGTACCTACTTGTTTCATGGTCATATCTTATCTTACTAGTTTATCACTACACCATATATGCTGATTAGGCTGTGTTTTTAGTCGTATCTAAAGCCGTTGGGCAGGTAAAAAGCCGTATCAAAAAGTGGAATTATTAGATACAATTACCAACCGTATCTCAATATATTATCATACGAGTTTTAGCCGTATCTAAAGTCTAGTAAGACACGGTCTTCGACCGTGTCTAATTATATGTGTGTGTGCACACACACATATATATACCCATGTGTGTGTCTGTGTATATATATATATATATATATCATATATTTGTATATATAAAAAACAGAAACTGTATCGCATATGTTTCACAACATAGAGCATACATACCACAAAGTATACATAGGAATAACACAAATTATATATATATATACACTCAAAGCTTTACAAGGTTTGTCATAACACGATGTGTACATACAAACATATACAATAAAAGGAAACTATATTAGATTCTCATCACATTACGAAGTAACAAAAATGAGGTAAAAATTTAATAGCCTGATAAACAGTCAAGTCGAGGCCAGGAAGTCTAGTCCAGTCGAGGTCGTGATATAAACCCGCAGCCTGATCGTTCCAGCAAAGCACCATAATCTCCAACAGGGCTGCCTATAAAATACAAGAAACAATTATTTCAATATACAGCATTGGTTCAATATACAGCAATGTAGATCGACATTGTAACATTTGGTGACTGAGATGCAAACTTGAATACAACAATGGTTCTAACAGTGAAAGCTTCGGTTATTAAACCCATCCATGGTGACTGAGATGCAAACATGTGTTTGTGTAGTCGATCAGTATATGTCTCAAAAATGAATGAATACACATTGTAAACCCAAAAGAAGAATAACCTGAAGTGTTAGTCCATCTGCAACACCGGTAGCTCGTAACCTAGCATACAGAACGTCCTCTTATACACACAAAAAGGAACCAATAAACGAAAAGAATATTCAAGATGTGCACACAAGTACATGTCCATTCAATTCTTATGTAAGATACTACGTAGAGATAAGTGTAAAATAATATATACCTGCTCTAACGTCTAAAGATATCGAATCATCATCGTCGGATGACACACATACTCGACTTTCTGATTAAGAATTTACTGGGCAATCCACCAAGTGGCTGCATTTTAGCTCATGTGCAGGGTCAGTAATCCATGCTAATTAGTTTTATTCAAATGTCAAATGCCCCTCCACTTAACCTTTGGAAAAAGCTTCTTTCACTTGCAACTTTCAGTTTCTTTGAAGCAGACTTTGTAGTGCAAGATTACTTACACTAAAGTCTCTGCTACAAAGTAAGGGAAAAGTTGCAAGTGAAAGCAGCTTTTTACTAAGGTTAAGTGCAGCAGCATCCGACATTTGAATAAAACTAATAAGCCTGGATACCCGATCCTACACATGAGCTAAAATGCATCCACCTGGTGGATAGGCAATTAAAATATTAACCAGAAAGTCTAGTAATCATTCATCTACCAAAATTTTCAACAAACCTATTAAAATATTTTCAGTACGGTTGTTATCTCTCAAAACAGAGTAAACTTGTTATAAGACAACCCAATTTAAATTTCAAACATACGTCAAACAAACAGTCAAATGACGAAGAAATCATGGTTAAATATTGAACTCTAGAATTATCCATTTGCTCAGTTTAAGAAATAAACAACTTTTTGTTGCTAAATAGTTAAACTAAAAATCAGTGACAACTTGTACATGACTGTGGTTACTACATTTCGGATTCAATGTGGCAAGCGATCTAAAGAACATATCAACAAACCTGTTAAACTCATTGTTATTTCTTTGTTTCATGGATAAATATACCGCAATCTAAAATTATACCATACATGTTTCAATTCAATTCAATTGAAATAGCTAACACACTAACAACCAGCTAATTAACACATTAGTACCATACATTTCTGATTCCAGGGTATAACAACTAGCTAACACACAAGTACATACCAATTCAATTGAAATAGCTAACACACTAACACAAAGTAGCAATCGGCTTATACAAAAAGACATCAACTTGTTCCCTAATCCCTACTATTAGGCAAGCACAACACAATTCAATTGAAACAGCTAACAAAATAACACAAAGTAGCAATCAACTAACACACAAAGACTTCAACTTGTTCCCTAATCCCCACTATCACGCATGCAAAACATGATTCAATTGAAATACATACCTGCGGTGAACGGAGGGCTACAGAATAAGGGTTGCCTCGTCGAAGGAGAGGGTTGTTTACTTGTTCGTCTCTGTCGGTAGGGGAGATTCCAGAGAAAGGTGGAGGAAAAATTTGGTGACCGAAAACAAAAATTTGGGTTTTATGTCATCATTGAAGTAAAACAAAGGGAAAAGGGAGCGGCCAAAATTTTAATTTGGAGTGCCTAATGGGGTGCACAATATGATATGCATTCGATTTGGCCAAAAGCCATATCAAATTAACCGATCCGCAGCTTCATTGATGGACGGTTAAATTTAGGGTGTTTGGGGTGGTGCGGATCGCAAAAGCTAGTTTGATACGGATCTTAGCACTATCAAATATGATACGGCTACAAACTGTAGTTTACTTACGCATCCTGGTGTGCCAAATTGGCTGATATGGTGTAGTGTATGCCTTATCCTAGTTACTTTAATAATTATATTGTTAAAGTTATTATACTCGCCAGATTTTATGTCTGACCCCCTTGTTTTCGCCTCTTTTCTTCCTTTCTCCCCCCCAGGTTCTCAGGGTGGGACTAGTACTAGTGGAGCTTGATCTTGGATCTCTTTCTCTCTCTTGAAAGTGCTTGGATTGCTAAAAGTAAACTTCAGCTCATCTCTTTTATGGCTACTTGTGTTGGGGTTTATGCTTTTTATTTTATGTACTCTAAAACAGTTTATCAAGATGGATATTAAATGTACTTGGTTTATGAAGTTGTTGTAATCAAACTATTTCTCCGCTGCAATAAAAGTTGTTTTAAAATTTTCAAGTACCATTATTTATATCTATCTTGTTATATTCTGTTCTATACAATAATACGCTCTATGGAAGTTAATGCATTCCCTTTGTGAGTGACATTAATGGACGTGGGGTTTTACACGTAGTATCAGAGCTGAAGGTTACCAGACCAGATATGAATTTTGAAAACTATTTTTCAAAAAGCATTTCATAAAGAAATACTTTCAAAAGTATGTTTTAAGGAAAGTATTTTCAAGAGAAAAGTTTGTTTTAAAAACATAACCTCCAAGAGCCATATATCTTTCTTTCGAATTCTCCGTTTTGAATCTCTTCATTTTCTTTCCAGCATGTCTGGAATTCCCGAGATACCCGAGGGGATACCGATACCAGAATGGTTTAGAAGGTATTTGGAAGCTAGGGCCAATGACGCAGGCCCAGCAAATGCTCCTCCCCCTCCTCCTCCTCCTCATGTTGACACTTTTGCAAAGATATGCAAAGATTTTAGGGCAATGGGCGGGAAACCTTTTCACGAATCAGAGACGTTTGTGGAAGCTCGAAATTGGCTTAAGGAGGTGGAAGATCTATTTGGTATTTTCGAGGTGGAAGATCGAAGGAAGGTCCAATTGGCTGCTTGGTTAATGAAGGACGAAGCCTCGTTTTGGTGGAAGTCACGAATGGAGAGCGTCTGGTGGAGACATGGATGGATTTCAAGCGTAGGTTCGAAATGAAGTTTCTCTCACGAGTAGAAGAAAATTTATATATGGAAAGGTTCTTAGCGTTGAAGTAAGGGGATTTATCAGTAAAGGAGTATGTCAACGAGTTCAATCAATTGGCGAGATTTGACATGGAATTGGTAAACACACCTGAGAAGAAGGCCCTAAGGTTCGTTAAAGGGTTGAATGAGCCGCTACATGCATTGGCTATGACCCACATTCCGATGGGGGCTACCTTTGATAGATTGGTTGACATGGCGCTTATGCATGAAGAAGAGAAGGGTGTTAATGCTAATAAGGCACCAGAAAAGAAAGGAGACAAAAAGAAACAACAACAGCAAAATAAGAAAGGCGGGAAGAACAATAATAGCAAGGGAAAGAAGAAGTGCTTTAATTGTGGGACACCAGGCCATCTGAGCAAAGACTGTAGGAAAAAGAAGAAGACTGGCTGTTTCCACTGTGAAGAGGCAGGTCATCTAGTTAAGGACCGCCCAAGGAAACAAGGGCAAGGGCAAAGAACTTCTGAAGGGCAGCTTCAGGCTCTCATGGCACTAGGGCAGGCAAGAGGGCAGATTCAGGCTCTCATGGCACCAGGACAAGAGAGAGATAGAAACATTTCTGTTGAAAGTTTAGTTTTTCCGTTTGATCATCCTGTTCGTACTTTGTTTGACTCTGGCGCTTCACACTCGTTTGTATCTGCTTTGTTAGTTAAAACACTGCACCTAAATACTAGTCTAGTTGTGGATCCCATAGTAGTCTCAAATCCTATTGGTGGGTCGGCTCATCATTCTACGATTTTTCGAGATTTGAGAGTGTCTATCCTGGGCATTGGGTTTGAATGCAATGCCTTTGTTCTTGGCTTCATGGCCTACGGCTTGATTCTAGCTATGGGTTGGCTAACTAAATATGGGGCCATCCTAGATTATGAAAGAAGGGTAGTTAGATTATTGACTCGTTATGGAAAGACCCTTGATATTTCTTGTGACCCTAGAGGTCCGGTAATGCTTAGCTACCTAGAATCCCTTGACGCATCCAATGATGATTTGAAATCTGTTTGTGTGGTTCGTGAATATAGTGACGTCTTCGATGAAGTTTGAGGTTTACCCCCGAGGCATGAGATAGACTTTCGAATATACTCAGTAGTTAATGCCAAGCCAGTTGCATTACCAGTGCGCCACATGGCTCCGAGAGAGAGAAGAGAACTCAGTAAGAAAGTGAAATAATTGCTTGAGATGGGGTTCATAAGAAGAAGTATTTCGGAGTGGGGTGCTCCAGTTGTTTTTTGTACGAAAGCTGATGGCTCACTTAGATTGTGTGTGGACTATAGAGAGCTGAGTATGCTAACGAAGAAGAACAGACACCCATTGCCGAGGATAGACGATTTATTCGATCAGTTGGTGGGTGCTTCGATTTTCTCACAACTGGATTTGGCTACAGGTTTTCATCAGCTAAGGGTGGATGAAGATAGCATCGATAAGACTGCATTTAGAACTCCTGACGGTTTCATTGAGTGGCTCGTCATGCCTTTTGGTTTGACGAATGCACCCGCATACTTTGTTGACTTAACGAGTAGGGTGTTTAGGGAGTTTCTAAACAAGTTTGTGGTAGTCTTTGTAGACGATATTCAGGTTTTCTCTAAAAATGAAGAAGGGCATGCCCTACATCTTAGGGAAGTCTTAGAGACCCTACGAGCGCATCAACTTAAAGCTAAGTTCTCCAAGTGCCATTTTTGGAGAAAAGAAGTGAGGTTCTTAGGACACGTGTTCTCTAAGGAAGGGATAGCTGTGGATCCCGCCAAGGTAGTTGCAATCGAAGATTGGAAAACTCCTAAGAACGCAACAGAAGTAAGAAGCTTTTTAGGGATGGCTGGTTATTATAGGAAGTTCATTAAGGACATCGCGAAGATATCAGCCCCTCTCACTCGATTAACGAAGAAGAATTTGACTTTTACTTGGGACGTTGACTGTGATGATGCTTTCCAACGTCTGAAGAGGGCTTTGACGACAGCTCCAGTTTTAGTTTTGCCAGACGGGAGTAAGACATTCACTGTATATACCGATGCTTGCGGGACAGGGTTGGCGCTATTTTAATGCAAGAGGGAAGGGTGATATGCTATGGTGGAAGACAGTTGAAAGCCCACGAGAAAAATTACCCTACCCACGACTTAGAGTTGGCAGCCATAGTTTTTGCACTTAAGTCATGGCGTCATTATTTGCTTGGCGAGAGGTTTGAGTTGTAAGCAGACCATAAATCGCTAAAGTACTTATTCTCTCAGAAGGACCTAAACTTGAGTCAACAAAGATGGATGGAGTTTTTGGCATCCTACGATTTTGAGATTGCATATACCCCTGGCAAGGGTAATGTTGTAGCCGACGCCTTAAGTAGAAATAAGTTAACTTTAAGTCCTTTGTTCATAGAGCGACAGAGTTTGGAGTATATATCTACTTTTGACTTCAGACCCTCTGTCAATTATGTACCCGGATTGTTAGCATCATTAGAGGTGCAACCTACACTTTTGGTTCGAGTTGGAGAGGCACAGCGAAACGACCCACAGTTGGTTGAGATAGTAGGCAAGCTTATAGGAGGGGAGTCCTCAGGACATCTTAATAGATATGCTATAGATGAGAGAGGTTGGCTACGTAGAGATGGGAGACTTTGCGTACCACAAGACGAGAGTTTGAAGAAGGCAATTCTTGAAGACTCACATCTCTCTAAGATGACCATACATTCCGGTGGTGATAAGATGTATAGGGATATGAAGCGGGTTTTCTTTTGGGCTGGAATGAAGAAGGACGTAGCCGAGTTCGTTGCTAAATGCTTAGTGTGCCAACAAGTCAAGGCGGAGCAAAAGAAGCCCAGAGGTTTGCTCCATCCCTTATAGATTCAGCTTTGGAAATGGGAAAGCATTTCCATGGATTTTGTAGATGGGTTACCAAGATCAAGGAAGGGTAATACGGGGATTTGGGTAATTGTAGACAGACTTACAATAAGTGCCCATTTTATTCCCGTTAAGAGTAGAAGGACCGCCGCATGGTTAGCATCCGTTTACCTTAGAGAAATAGTTCATTTGCACAGCATTCCCTCTAGCATTGTGAGCAATAGAGTCCCATTTTCACAAGCGAATTTTGGAAAAGCTTACAAGAGGCGGTTGGGACGCAGTTATGCTTAAGCACCGCTTATCATCCTCAGACGGATGGCCAGACTCTGAGAGTAAATCGGATTCTAGAAGACCTTCTAAGGCTATGCATCCTAGACTTTGGAGGAACATAGGAAGAACATCTTCCACTAGTGGAGTTCTCCTATAATAATAGTTTTCAAGCTAGCATTGGCATGGAACCTTTTGAGGCTCTTTATGGACAACCGTGCCAATCACCTACATGTTGGTGGGAATCCAGGACAAGGTTTTGCTTGGACTCTACATGATTAGGGAGACTTCGGAGAAGATAGACCTGATTCGACGGCGAATGAAGACGGCGCAGGACCGACAGAAGTCATATGCTGATAGGAGATGAACCGATCTTAAGTTCGATGTTGGGGACATTGTTTTAATTAAGGTGTCACCATTAAGAAACGTAGTTCGTTTTGGATCAGTAGGGAAGTTGGCATCAAGGTTCGTAGGACCCTTTCCAATTACAGAGAGGATTGGGCAGATGGCGTATAGAGTAAAGTTACTGAAAAAGCTCAGTGGAGTTCATGACGTGTTTCACGTTTCGCATTTGCGTAAGTGTTTACATGATACAACAGAAGTGGTAGAGCCGAGCTTGCTTGAAGAAGTGGAAGTAGAGCGCAATGCCACGATCAGACAAGCTCCTACACGCATTCTTGGATCGGAGGTCAAAAAGCTTTGCAACAAAGAGGTCAAGTTGGTCAAAGTGCAATGGGGAGATGATCAAAGAGACGTGACTTGGAGACGGAAGATAAGATGCGTATGTTGTACCCTTTCCTTTTTGAGGTTATGTTTTATTTTCTCCTTTTTCTACCGCTTTGTTGATACTTGTCCTATCTTTTAGTATTATCTTTGCGATGACATCTTCGATCTTTAGTTAGCAAGAACCCTATGGTTGAAACAAGTGTTTGAGACATGTTATGTTTGATGGATGCAAATGGATGCAAGTGGTTGCTCGTGGATGCATGTGCACACACACCTTAGGCACTAGATCGGCTCAATCACCTTCATGTTGCATATAAATGTGTGTGCATAATTAAATTAATGGATGTATAATGGTTGTGTTATCATATGGATGCTGCATTTTGATGAATGGTTGTGCACACATGTAGAAATAATATGTATCGATAGGATTCTTTCGCATACATAATGGACGCATGGCACTATCATGATTCGCATTAAGGAGGTCAACTGAATCAGTAGACCACTTGATTTTGCATTAGATAAGGAATATATAAACACACTCTTTGCATATGTTCATACAGCATTAGAAATCTTGTAAGGACAATGGATGCATGTGTTTGATGGTTGAGTAGATGGATGATTAGATGTTAGGATATGCATTCTCCTTAACTTGGAGATTTCGGGGGCGAAATCCTTTACGGAGGGGAGAATGTAACACCCCGTAATTTTAAATATTAAAGTTAACAAATTAAAGAATACTTAATTTCAAATGTGGGAATTAAGGGAAACGGGTTGTGCCATTGCGTTCATCTCGGAATTTTGCTTGAGATATAGTCCAAGTTTGTGTGAATTGGACCTCGTATAAAGAAGTCATAGCCTTCCGAAGTTTCAGAAATAAATTAAATTAAAAACAGCTCAGGATTCAGGAATTCAAAAACAGGGACCAGGTCGACCAGGGGGTCGACCTCGCCTATACAGGTCGACCTTAGTGTCGACCTAGGGGTCAACCTACGGGTCGACCTGCCCCCCCCCCCCCCCCCCGGGCAGATCTGAAAGATGACGATTTTGTGACTCAGTGCTGAGTCATTAGGGTTGAGGTGTCATTCTATCTTGACTGGATGGTCTTGATTGATTTTAGGTTAATCTGACGGCTCTTAATTAACTAATCTTCTATAAAAACACCCTAAATCCCCTAACCCTAATCACATAAATTCATAACAAGAGATGCAATGCCGTCAATGGAGAAACCTAGAGTAGCCGCCACACACTTTCAACCCTAAAGCAAGATAGAGGCTTGAATCAAAATCGAATCAAATCTAAATAACAACTAAGTCTACATCAAAGGCGAGCAATTCAGTTTCAGAATACAGATTCCAGAAAGACGAGACTATTCTTTTTAATTGCGAGTTTGATAGCTTTCAAAAAATAATTCAATAATTTAATTATGATAAGATATAATTGGGATTATGAGAATATGATTTTGAATCATGTGATGTAAATTGTATGTATGTTTGTGGTATTGGATCATATGTTAGTTCTTATGTAAATTTTATGCAAGTCGGATCATATGCGAATCTTATGCAAGTTGAATCATATATCTTATGCAGGTTGAATCATATATCTTATGCAAGTTGAATCATCTATCCTTTGTAAGTTTGTGATGACTGTATCATATATACATGTATGAACCTTATGCAAGTTTAGGTTGTTGAAATATATGTGAAACATGTACATGCGTATGCTAGTTTATGTGACATTAATCTACATGTTTAGATCTATATGCAAGATTACACCTTTATGTTTAGATCTATATGCAAGATTACACCTTTATGATTAGATCTATATGGCAAGTTTACGTCTTTGTGTTTAGATTTGTATGAAAGATTACACCTTTATGTTTAGATCCATATGCAAGCTCACACATTTATGTTTGGATCTATAGCAGTACATAAGTTATGCAAGTTTATGCCCATTACCTATGCTAGTTTCCTATCATATGCTACTTTGAATGAAATTCGTATGCAAGTTTATGTCATGATCCTTAGATCTATTTTATGTGTTATGTGATGTTGTATTTCTTTTTATAAGTTAGACTATTTGCGAGTCTAACATATGTCATATGAAAACGTACGAATAATGTGGGGATGATGGGATAATATTGAATATACATAAAATTGTGAATTGGCAATAAAATGGCCTTAAAAGGCATATAATTAATTTGAGATATTAATTGGCGTAATTGGTATTTATGAACATAATTTTAAGAGACAATTATGGACATAAATAAATTTGGAAATTATTGACAAATTTGAATAGGGATATTAATCCAATTTGGGGTTAAATAAAGATGTGTAATAATAAACCGCCTAAGACACGAGGTTAGACTCTTTTGTGGTGTAAGACTGCTAGGACCCTCCCGGCAAATCCAACAGCCAAATATGCCAGTCTAATGTGAGAGGTCAAATGCACGAATTAAATGCGTAACAATTGTAAAGACACGAGGCTAGGCTCGTTTGCGGTATAAGACTGCCCGGACCCTCCAGGCAAATCCAGCAACCGCAAATGCCAGTCTAATGTGGTAGGTCTTTACAAGGTTACGGTTCTAATGAACTAAGTAACACTTAACCAGATAAACATCTGGTGGGACATGGGGGGTTAAGAGGGTGTCTTGGGTGGCATGTGAAATTAAGGGGGTGCCTTGGGGGTATGCGAAACATGATTAGATGCACTTAACCAAGATTAAAACATGTAAGAAGACATGAATAAGAATGAGGTTAAGTGGGGAAACCTTAGTGGGGACCAAGCATAGGTGGAAGACTTGTGTCAAGCATGGGGGCCCTTTTCAAACTAGCAACCCATTAAGTATCTTTGTGAGCTCCACCCAAGTCAAGGATGGGACACGCCTACTGGATTTGATTGTAAGAGGTCAAAACGGCTTAGCGGTGGCAACGCAAGTCCAACGGGGTCATGTGCGTGCGTGGGCCCGGGCTGGTAGGTAAGACGTTGTTGCATCGTGTACATATAAGCCATGCGTCTTCAGTGGTATCGGGTTTCCACTTTGGGAAGTGATACACCCCACTGTGGGACCAGCATGGGTATCTACGAGTTAAGGAGCCGATCGAATGGGCGTAGTGGGTACAACTAGCGGAGATAGGGGCAGATGGCACTATGAAGGCAGCTAAGGGTACACGAACTACCATTATCATTATTAAGTTCTGTAGGCGGGATCAACTTTTAGGGTGACTAGTGGTGATGCAGTATAGTAATTATTCTATAGTGATTAGGAATGAGATTAACACCAGAATATTCCTCTTATTTGCTTTGTCGTGCCCACTTGTTTCATTGTCATGTCTTATCTTACCAGCTTATGCCTTATCCTAGTTACTTTAATAATTATATTGTTATAGTTATTATACTCGCCAGACTTTATGTCTGACCCCCCTTGTTTTCGCCTCTTTTCTTCCTTTCTCCCCCCAGGTTCTCAGGGTGGGACTAGTACTAGTGGAGCTTGATCTTGGATCTCTTTCTCTCTTTTGGAAGTGCTTGGATTGCTGAAAGTAAAGTTCAGCTCATCTCTTTTATGGCTACTTGTGTTGGGGTTTATGCTTTTTATTTTATGTACTTTGAAATAATTTATCAAGATGGATATTAAGTGTACTTGGTTTATGAAGTTGTTGTAATCAAACTATTTCTCCGCTGCAATAAAAGTTGTTTTAAAATTTTCAAGTACCATTATTTATATCTGTCTTGTTATATTCTGTTCTATACACTAAATACGCTGCATGGAAGTTAATGCATTCCCTTTGTGAGTGACATTAATGGACGTGGGGTGTTATAAACCTCATGTCTTAGCACCATTACATGTTTTTAATTTTTGCACTTAGACCCCTCACATTAGGTTTACCACTTGTGAATGCTGGATAAGCCGGGTGGTTCCTAGCAGAACAAGGGAAATCTAACCTCGTGTCCAAGAGCGATTAAAATTCTTATTTATCATAAACCTTTTATACAGTCTAGGCATGTTTATTTCTTCCAATTATCCATTATAATTTATAATTCATATGTGATTGTATCATGCCTATTGTAATTCTTCACATATAATCAATTTCTTCATAACATGTAATCAATTAATCAAATAATTGTTTAAATCACATAAAACAGTATGTACCTTTCTCAATTCTTACAGTTAATGGCCTGGGTCCACAATTTACACAAATTGACATGAAATTTAAGTAATAATGATTACTATACAAGATTTTACAAGTTCATATCCCAACAAATTAATATTTAGCATATTAATTATTCCTACTTCATACCCATCACTTTAGGAATTATTAACATATGTTACATTTCTCAACATATTGCATTTTAATTATACATACAGGGGAACAGTAAACAATAACATATTCTTATCTAGACTGTATAGCTTAAATCCACTCACCTCGTAAGCTTTCCAAATCCTGGATTTGGTCCAGATTTACTCTTTCCATGGTTTTTCCCCTAATTGGATTCAGAACCTAACAACCACGGATTGACTATTTTTTTACCAAAAGAAAAAGGAAAGAAAAACAGAAGGGAATTGAAAAATAGACCAGATTTAGGAATTACTTTACTTGATAAGAGATCTAAAATTAATGTAGATTTGCTGAGATAGAAGAAGGCTTGCAGATCTCTAAATCGGTCTATCTTTTGATTATTGAAGAAGAAAAGGGCTAGATCAAATTACGTTGGAGCAGCATTTCGTTATCAACATTGAATTAGATGAATAAAACTATGAGTTTAGGGTCCTATTTACAGCCTAGAATCAAAGAATTTGGTCAAGAAAGGTGTCCACGTTCAGAAAAATGAATTCTGCCAAAATCTACCGTAGGTGGGTAGACCCACCCTTGAGGGGGTCGACCCTCGTGTCAACCCACCCCTTAGGGGGTCGACACCCCTGGGTAGGAAATCTGCCGCCCTCGGAAATTTTGAACCGATTTTCGAATTTCTTGACCCGTTTTTGAATTTCTGAACCTAATATATATATAAATATATATATATATACACACACACACACACACACACACACATACACTCTTCCTGCGCGTATACAAACTTCAAAGCTTAATAACTTCTTCATACGGTGTCCGATTTACGCAAACCAGGTGTCTATCTTGATCAGAATTTTGAGACGGACGCAATGGCGCAATCCACATTTTACTTAGTTCTAAATATTTAATTAAGTTATTCTTATTTTATTATCTTAAGTTAAAATTTTGGGGTGTTACATGTTTTTTTTTAAAATTCAAAAGGAAGTATCTTTTCATATTTTGAAACATTTAGAACTATAGCAACCTTTGGTACTCTATATAATGGGCTCATTTTCGAAATTTTAATCGGCTTATCTTCTCCTTCTTCATCCTTATCTTACCACCATTATTCTACTTTTATTTCTTGATTTCTACACTTATATTCTGCCATTTTCAATACAAATTATATCATTCTCTTTCTCTTCTTAATCTATGTCAAAAACTCTTTTTTTGGAAGTGCTATTCAAGGATTCTAAGGTTGTTTGTAAGTGTTAAGGAAAGAGTGTGTTCCTTGTAGCCAGTACGTCAAGGAAAGGCAGCGGTGTGAACCCTGTAGCCCTGGAATCAAGGGTGTTGAATCGGTGTGAACTTATATCCGTTAAATCAAGGGTGTTGAATTGGTATGAACCTTGTAGCCGTGAAATCAAGGGTGTGGAATCAGTGTTAACCTTGTAGCCGTGAAACCAAGGGTGTTATAAGATTAATACTAGTAGTAATAAAACACTGCGCAATCCAACATTGTGTAGGACTTAACGTAGGAGTAATCCAAACCAGTATAAAATCCGCTCTGTTCTTTCCGTTTATGCATTTTATTTCTATTTATATCTGCATTTGTGATTGTTTCTATTGTGATATTCATTCTGTGGTTCATATAGTCGTTTGAGTAATCATTTAGGTTTTCTATAATCTCTTTAAAACATTATTCACCCCCCTCCAGTGTTAGTTTTTCAATAAGATCCATGATTCTAATCCCTAACAGTACTGACCCCCTCCTCATAACAACTCTTAGGTTTGCATCGAGGAAGATGGGTCTCTGCAAGTGTTCAAGTTTGGTTTTCAGTTCTCGTCCTCTCATTCTCAATATCAATGTGGCGATTTGGTTTAAGGTCGTTTCTAGTTATTTATCATGTTTTTGCTATAAGTTAGTTTTTATTTGACTCTGATTATGCTTATGCTCATTATTTTCAGGTACTAGATTTAAAATCTTTATGATTGAATGAGTTTGAGTTTCGAATTTTGTTGATATCCGTTCTCAGAAAAATATGTGGTGTTACATGATGATTTAAGCTTGAAACATCAGGCCGTGTTATCTTTGATAGTAGCAGAATGGAAAATTTTGAAGGTGTCAGATTATTGTGATATTCTTTGTCATACTCTTGATTGTCATCCATTTATGTTTTTAAGGAGTCTAGTTGTCCATCCATCTTTATTGGCCTAGAATTTAGAAGCTTAGAAACAAGACCTAGACCTTATTTATCTTAGTTAGAAGTGCCGACATAAGTTGAAGAGTGATGGATTGAAGGGGTTTGATGTGAACCATCGAGGATGTGTTTGGAGAAGTTAAAGGCTTATGTTACTTAATTCTAGGAATTTCTAGAAAGATATCCTTGAATGTGTCATTACTCCAAGCATATTATTCATCCAAGTGATGGTATGATGAATACCGATATGAAACGAATCTATTATTGGGAAGGAACGAAGTGTTGTTTCGCTAACTATGTTGAAAGTTTCTTAACATGTCATCTTGTCACGGTGGAAAATAAAAAATCTAGTGTAACTTCCTGGGATTTTTGGGATTAAATAATTAATTAATTTAATTATTATAATATATTGGTTTTATAATTTAAATGGTTTGAATTCGAATATATTAAATATTTAACTAATAAAAATAGTGAATAATAAATTTAAGTCTGAAATAGTCAGAAATGGCTGCATTGGCAATATTGTGTGAATTGGATAAATTTAGTAGAATTAATTCAGTCTAGAATTAATTATTTTGACGTGTATATTATTTAAACGACAGTTGAACGTATAAATTATAATCTAATTATAATCGAGCTTGTAACGTCGTGGAAGTTCGTAATTCGACGATTTGAACTTCAATTGAGTGTACATGATTCGTTATTAGTCGAATTTCTTCGAAACAAGAAACATTTGAATCTATTAGATTATATTTTTCTAATGAAATGAAAAATCGAGATTTCATCTTATAGATTTTAAGTTATACCCAAATCAAATTTTCAAATAGTCGCTATGGAATCGTTTATATACCATAATGGCTATTTAATTATAATAAATTATCTATTTCAAATTTGGATAAGATTTTCAAGATGTATCGTTAGTTTAATTTTTAGAATTTCACTGTAATTTTTAATTTGGAAAATAAGCAACTTTTTATTTGGAGTTTTTTGCACCATAAATCAACATTTTTGGATCTTCACAGAATAAGCTAACTTGTCTATATTATAATATTTTTGGAATCGTGGCAACTTGCTCGTTACGATGATACTTTTATTTTTGTCTATAACAGTCCGTAAAACAAATGAAAATTTTGTGTAACCGAAAACCACAAAACTTATATAGCAGACTATAAACATCTATATTAAAATATTACAGCCACCCACTTTTCCTTAACAAATAAGTAACTAACTTATATAAAATATACATATATTATATTCCTTCACTCCTAAGTCTTCATACACGTCCCTTCCATCACCCAAACATGCTTCAGCATGGCTACCCATACCTTTTACTTAACCTTTAAGGGACGTTTGGGTATAAATATACATACTTTGCCGCATTTTTTTCTTTTTGTTCTAGAAACAAATAAAAATATTAGAATAAAAAAACAAATGAAAGAGAGAAACGGGATAGCCTGGGGGGTTGAATTGCATGGGAGGGGTTTCACGCAACAGTTGTAAGGAGGTTGTGAGTTACTGGATAATGCGTGAGTTCCTGGGAGTGAGGAGGCGCTGTCAAGCTTGATGAGAATGAGGTCGATGAAGATGTTAAAGGCAATAAACGGTGGTTCACACATTAACTGGAGATGCAGTTCGAATCCAAGGCATGAAGTATGGGGGAGATCATGGCATGTTATTTTATAACAATGGAGGGATGATTTCCACGTTGGGAAAGTACGGTCTGAAGTTGGAGGAGGAGTGGGTTGTTTTTGTCTGGTGTTGGTGGAAACAAACGGCAATGGATGGGGTTAGCATTGGGATCAGGGTGGCCGGCCGGTCTAGAAAGTGGAGCTCACTGGGAGGATAAGTGGTATGGTGATGTCCGGTTGTTGATGGTGATGGCAAGGAGAAGAGGCTGAGTTTAAATAGAGGAGAAGAACGGTAATGGAAGGAGTGGGTTCATGATGGAATGGTGAGGCTAGGATAGGGAATGATCAGATATGGCAGTGGAGTTTTATATCGGAACTATTTTCTAACGTGGAGGAAGAAACCATTTGGTGCGGTTGTGGATTAACAGTAGGGGATGGGCCGGATTAAATTGTGCGTGAGGCCCAAACTTTTATTAAAAGAAGAAAAAAAATGAAATTTAAAGGAAACAAAGAGCGGGTTCGCAAATATCGAATGGGCATAGGAGCAGTGTTAGACTTATTTTGGGAGGAGGACTGTAGACTTTGGATGGGGTTTGCAGTGGGCGGGCTGAAATGGTGAGGCCAATTAACTTAGTCAATTTAATTAAGTCATAACTAAATATGTATAAAATTTAAAATATTATACCGTGCTCATATGTTATCCAAATTCAACAAAACAAGATCCGTTAGGACCATATGATCGCGGGCTACACAATGAAGCTGGTTTGGAGCCATTTGGAGCTCATTTGAATTTATGGCAAAATATAACGGTTAATCGAATCAACCAAACATTTATCGTTATTTAACGATTAACGAACAAGGTGAGTAAACTCTCTAACTCTGTCTAGTTCTATAATTTTATAAACGTTATTTAATATTGATAAAAACAATTGAATGTAGTGTGTGATGGTTGTTTGAATGATTTACAAATAAATTGGTTGATAGTTATATATATACACACAAAAAGTTGCTGATTTATTATTGATTCTATTTATATGGAAATGATATCATATATGTTGATTAACATCTGTAGACGCAGGGAAACCAGTTGGATGAATCTTACTGGATTCCTCAACAATTATTGTTGTTTTTCATATATTGTATTATATGATGTGATAAATAATCTATGATTGATTATTCTGTGATTGAGATGTTTGAATAACATTAAACCAAAATAATTGGTATTTAAATACCATAAACCATATTCAAATATACTAGAAAAGAGTTTGGGGTTTTAATGACTTTTTTAATCATAATAAAACAAGTAGATGATTTATTAATGACATTTATAAATGGAATAACTTAATTGTTATTAAATAATTATTATAAAATAATTTAAACAATGTGGATTGAAGAATGAAATTCAGATAAGGGAAATGGGAATCGTTTCAAAAGGGGAAATGATGAAATTTATTTCGATATTCAAAATATGGATAGAATGGAAATAAATCCATGAGGATTTATAATTAATCGACTATGTCGAATATTAATAAAATGATTTAGTTTTAAATTATATAAATACCGGATTTGACAAGATAGTTAATATGGATTTTGAAACAAATAATTTATAGTCGAATATATATTCGAGATTAAGTCATAACTTATAACAGAGTTTATGAAATGAAATGCGAAGTCTAAATTTATAAAATAACTCAACTGGTGGAATTTTAAACTGAAATGGTATTTATCATAAAAATCAAGAATATATTGATATAAAAGTCCAGATCTCTATAGAGAAATAATATTCACATTTTAAAGTGAATAATGATTTAAAAGAAAAACGTTTTGAAAATTGGAATGGTGAAAAAAGGAAATTAGTAAATGTGGAAGTGATAAATTTAAAATGAATTTAAAAATCGAGTTAACCTGAAACGGTAAGTTTATTCTGACATTTGGAATGCTAATCGAATACAAATTATTCGAAAGAGAGTTATACGGTTGTAACACCCCGCCTCCGCTAGGGTCACTCGCAAAGGAATGCACTAGCTTTAGAGGGGCATTATTGGTAAACATGCACAGAAATATCACAAGACAGAACATATAGAATAGCGGAAGTAAAATCAAACTTTCATAACATGAGTAAATAAGGTCTAAAGCCTTTTACATCAGAGTACATCAAAACCTGTCTTGCAATAGTAAAGAAGCATAAAGACATTTTCATAAATTATTCCCCAAGTAAAAACAGTAAAGTAGCCATAGCCAAGAGAAGTCCAAGCCATCCATGATGACCTTCAAGCAGAAGAAGTCTGAACTAAACAGCATTGTTTCCTCCCTGTAACCTGGAGGGGGGGAAACGGAAGAAAAGAGGCGAAACAAAACGGGTCAGTCAAAAAAACTGAGTAAGTCCTATCTACTTCCAGTATAAAAACAGGTAAAGGTAACATGACATGCATAAACTGAAAGTAAACATAAGGATAACTACAAGATAGATAAACCAGGGTAGCCGGTTGAACTACTGTGGCAAAGTAAACTAAGGTATCATGATAAACTACGGTGTCATGATAAGTCAAGGTATCACATCTTCAGATTTCTATCGAGTACATTATCCCAAGGTATCTACCCCGTCTAACATCCCACGGTATCTATTATGTATATTCTTCTTAGTCCTAACATGTATATTTGCTCTACACCTCTCGTACTAGTATCCCTACCCGCGTCATGTGTTAACCATGAATGTCCCTTGCTCAAAGTCGTGTAATGGTCCATGTCAACCTAGTATATCGCATATATAGGTTACTCAAATCATATGTTTCTTTCCATGTATATAAGTTCAGTCCTTTGCCGTACCTCGTACGGGCTTCCTCATGTCGTATTATCCTTGAATTCTTTTGGACTGTCACCCTTGTTCTAGCTAGGCTCTTCCATATGAATCATCGTTTGAACTACTAGGACTTACGCCACCTAGCACCACTAGGGATTACGCTTACCTATTGCACGCTTTCGTATTTCGGTTTGGGTTAAACCACCTAGGCCACTAGGGATTACGCTAACCCTCAACCGCGCCCTTTTCCCACGCATTCATCGTGAATCGTTTTTCTATAACTGTATGCACATGTATCACATCGTGCCATCCGAGTCCTGTCACAGGGCAAACCAAGAAATACAGGACTCGGTCGGGAGCTTTAGATTTATCTGCCGATGCAGATACTAAGGTCTGCTTTTCTACACGTGGCTATGGTCCCACGAGACCCCTCCCTCAACTAGTGAAAGGCAACACAAGAGAAAATCTTGCATGAGAACTACACTCCGGCCAGCCCACATCCTAAGGCCTACCTCACCCATAATTAGATAGCAATTATGGTCTGTTGGGTGTTCCCTGCCTTTCCGTACGTACACGCTTGACTCAAGATGCTAGATGATCGACGAACTTGCTATCTCGGGCACCTTATGTATTCGTCGACTCACTGCTATCCACCCCAGTCTTTAGGTCGCTCGCATAGCAACCAAGGCATATTCTTGGTTCTTCTACCGCAGACCTCAACCTCTCGTGAGCCTAGTATAATGACCTGGCAGCTCACAGAGGGATCCCAAGAATATCCTCACGTTCCCCGAAGCCGCTGCTTCGTTACCCAGTTCGTTGGAGCCTTTATCTAAATCAGATAGCCTGCTCCTACACGCATACTTAAACGTTGACCTAACGTATCGGGTTACTAATCTATCTAAGAAATGGTCCAAATTTCCTTGACTAAGAATTATTACTTAGTTTCCCTTAACTAAGGTTTACCACTTAGCCTTATTTCCATAATCCTTGTTAATTATGGTTATTTACCTAATCCTCCGAATTAGGGTTTACCTAATGGGTTAAGTGTCACTTAAGTTCATAACTTAGCCCGTCTACAAACCATGTCAAAATTGGCTAAGTATACAAGTCCAAGACTTAACCCTACAAACCATGTGTCAAGTTGGTTAAGTATATCAAGGAATCCATGACTTAACCTCATCTAATTATCATTTTAGATTGGTTAATCATATAATTTAACTTGACCTTGTCATCAAATCGGTCAAGCGTATTCAAGTGATTCGTGACTTAGCCTTATCATGTTTTCACGTTAGATTGGTTAAGTATAGATTAACTTAACCTCATCAAATTAACGAGTTAGATTCGTTAAGTATAGGTCACTTAACCTCATCAAATCATCGTGTTAAATTAGTTAAGTGTTTAACTTAACCCCATTAAATTACCAAGTTGGATTAATTAAGTCTAGGCTAACTTAACCCCATCCGATTACCATGTTTAGATTAGTTAAGCCTAATCTTAGCCCCATCCATTAACTGTATTATACGGTTAAGTGTCATTAAGAAAATTTACTTAACCTTATCACGTTATCGTGTTGGATTGATTAAGTGTTGGTTAACTTAATCCCGTCCACTAGTCGTATAAAAATGGTCAAGTGTCATTAGGCAAATCAAGTTACTTAACCTACCCAAGCTTATCATGTTTTGTTAAGTATCATTAGCCTAATCAAATTACTTAACCCATTTGTCCATATCATATTTGGTTAAGCCTCATTAATCAAATTAACTTAACCCTATTATGTGGCATTAATTTAATTAATGCACCCTCAACCTCTCACATTAGACCTTGTTGTGGTTACTAGTTAAGCCGGGCGGGTCCGGGTAGATTTACACCACAACCTAGTCTAACCTCGGGTCTTAAGCGCGACATGACCAACTTCTCACATTGGGTCCTATTGTTTGCAACTACTAGTTAGGCCGGTCGGTTCCGGGTAGTTTTACGTTGCAAACTCAACCCAACCTCGAGTTGGCCATACTTATATTATCTAAGTTCATCATGTTTCCAAAACATGTTACAAGTTTTCAAGCATTTGGGTAGACCTAACTTAATAGGTAAATTCCCAAAGGGTAGACCTAACTTAATAGGTAAATTCCCAAGCTCATGTTTTTATGCATACTTACATGCCAACCTCCATGTTATCTTTCAAGTCATATTTTCAAGTATAAACACATGTCATATTCAAGTTAAGATTTTGCGACATGTTCATGTTTATCTAACTACCCAAAATCGTGTTTTCCCAACGCAAGCAAAGCGAGTCAACATAGTAAGGATACTATGTCACATATTGGTCTCAAAACATGCATGATGCCAAAAAGGGCTTGGCTTCCACATGCATAACATCATAAAGGGATTGGCCATAAACATGCATAGTGTCATAAGGTAATTTGGCCACAAACATGCATATTATCAAAAAGGGTTTGGCCATAAACATGCACAACTTAAAAGAGGGGATTGGCCACGAGCATGCATAATCTCATAAAGGATTTGGCCACAAACTTGCATGTTAGCATAAGGGGTTTGGGTTCATAAACATGCATAAGCCCCAAAATCTTGTCTTAGCCAATGTTTCACAAGTAAAGTGGTTCCTAAAGGTTCATGCTAGCATTTCATGCATAAAGATCCAAACTTGCAAGTTAAACTAGGTTATGCATAGCATGAGAGGCATGATTAAGTCACTCACATGGCCTAAAATCATAATCATGAACACAAGAGGCAAGGTAAGGTTCATATAGGTTCGCATAATCATGTTTAGCCTCATTTTATCCCATGTCATTATCAAAACTACCGTTTCCATCTAAAAGTAGCTAGAACTTACTTAGTTAGGCCTAGGGAAAGGAGCATGAATCATCTTGGCTAAGAAAGGTGCCTCCTTTGTAGAAGAATCGTCGTGGAACTCGCATAGCAATGTTGATTTGGCCTAGATTTGGTGTAGCAAGCTTGCACCTTTTGATTTGAACTTGATTTGAGTGCATAGGCTCTAGGGATTGGAGATGGAGGCCATGATCAAAATTGATTTTGGCAGCACTTAGTTGCTAGGTTTGATTTTTAGGGATTTAGGTTAGGTTTAGGGTCTTTTTATAGAGATTAGGATAGTTTTTGGCCCTTAGATTAACCCTAGGACCAACCTGAACCGTCAGATTTCAAACCAGGCCCAAAAACCTAGCCAAGATAGAAAATAGGTGCACCAGATCAAAATCAGCCGACAGGGCAAGTCGACAGCCCTGTCGACATGCCTGTCGACTTGTCTGGGCGGGAATTTTCCCGCCTGGCCCCCATTTCTGCATGTTTCGAAATTCAAATTTCCCGAAAACTTCTTTGGGCCTTAACCAAGTCATACGGACTCCGATTTTCGAAAACTCGGACTCTATTTCGCGTATTTTTCCGAGACGAACGCAATGGCATAGCCCGTTTTACTTGATTCAGAATTTAAAATTAAATTCTGCCTTGATTCTCGTTTTAACATGTTATTGAAATACGGGTTGTTACATTCTCCCCACCTTTTAGGATTTCGTCCCCGAAATCTCTAAGTTAGGAAGAACATATCCTACCATCCATCATCCATCTACTCAAAACATCATCCACAAGCAACCATTGTCCTTAGATGATTTCTAATGCTGTATGAATACATGCAAAATGTGTGTGTACATGTTCCTTAGCTAATGCTAATGATCAGGCCTGGATAATCTTTCTAATGCAAAAATATGTATAGTGCCATGAATCCAACATGTATGCAAATAGTCCTAGCCATATAGATACTATATGCGTGCATAATCATTCATTCATATGCAACAACCACATGATAACACATTCGATTTCATCCATAAACAAGTATAAATACTCGTGCATATGCAATATGAAATGTGACCGAGTCGAGCTAGTATCTAATGTGTATTCGCGCATCCACGAGCAACCACTTGCAACCACTTGCAACCATATCAATCATAACATGTTTCAAATACATGTTTACATCCATAGGGTTCTACCTAAGATTCCCTGAAACAGGGTCGAGAAGATAAACAGGACAAACTCCTTACGGGGTTTGTAACAGAAAATAGGACCGAGAGGATGTCCACAAAAGATAGCCTACAAGTAAGCTCTACAGAAAACAGGGATCAAGGATATACTCCCAAAAAGAGATATCATGCGCGTATCTAGTCTTTGACCATCAAAGTCGTACTTCCTTGAGCTCAATTTCCTTATGCCTTGACCGTCTTTGCGATTTCGTAGCTTCTTATTTCCTGTTTCCATAACATGAGCTGGAACTCATTCCTTCGTCGCCTCTCGTTCCACTTGCACTTATCCTTTTTCTAAAATACTTGACGCAAACATGACTGCGTACTCATGATCTCATGCAAGCTTTCCAAAATTCACTAATGAATCTCGGACCTCGTACCACAAGGTATACCACATAGAAGAACTTTCTCTTGAAAGTAAACAGATGCCAACCAGGTTATCAAGCGCACTTACTAAGGTGATTTCTATAACTCATGCATAAGTGAAATAAACCATCCGTCTTATCGGCGAACACCACTCGATTGGGCTTCCAATTTCCCATAAAGGCATCAAGGGATTCTAAGTAACTAACCATGACCGAAACCAAAAGGTTACACGAGACTTCGAGGGTATTACCAAGGCTAGTCAAGAGTCTAACTACCCTCCTATCAAAACCGAGAGTGGCACCCCTTACTGGATAACCACTTCATCCCTAGAATCCATCCATAGCTTATAAACATAAGCATTATTTCCAAGCTCAATACTTGGCATAGACATTCTCAAATCCAAACAAGTCATGAATAAATGGACCGATCTTCCAATAGGACTTAGGACAAAAACGGGATCCCCTACTACGCTAGTACTAAGGTGCAGAGACTCAACTATCGAAGCGGACTTAAAAGATGCGGTGATCAAAACAAAGTCCCGACAGGATGATAGAAAAGAAAAGCTAAACCTTTAACAAGATCGTTACCCTCCTTCTGAGGTACCCTAGAAATGAGAGCATACTATTGCTCTCCGAATGATCTTGTCCCTGTTCCATGATACTTAACTATCCGTCCCGTTTCACCATGCCAAAGGTACTCTCTCGTCATGGGTTTCATTGTTCATCCTTCTCTCTCGTCCTGGGCTGAGCCATACCAACAAGTTGCTCACCCATAAGCTCATATCCTTTATCCTCTTTCTCACTATCCTTTCTTGTATAACTCTGCAATGGTCTCTCGAGAACACCTCCATCGTACGGGAAACACTTACCTAGCTAGAAAGACTAGTCGCAGTCAAAACCACTGTGACTACAGATGGAGGAAAGAAAGGAAAAGAGATTCAATCAAGGAAACAAGGATGATGCTAATGGCCTTTGGGGAATAGCCTTTTTCTTTTTAAAAGAAAATTTTCTTGAAAAATGCTTCTTTGTAAACGGTTTTTCAAATTATTTTCAGAAGGTCTTTAAAAACTTTTGCCCAGTCTAGTAACCTTCTGCTCTGATACCAAATGTAACACCCCGCCTCCACTAGGGTCACTCGCAAAGGAATGCACTAGCTTTAGAGGGGCATTATTGGTAAACATGCACAGAAATATCACAAGACAGAACATATAGAATAGCGGAAGTAAAATCAAACTTTCATAACATGAGTAAATAAGGTCTAAATCCTTTTACATCAGAGTACATCAAAACCTGTCTTGCAATAGTAAAGAAGCATAAAGACATTTTCATAAATTATTCCCCAAGTAAAAACAGTAAAGTAGCCATAGCCAAGAGAAGTCCAAGCCATCCATGATGACCTTCAAGCAGAAGAAGTCCGAACTAAACAGCATTGTTTCCTCCCTGTAACCTGGAGGGGGGGGAACGGAAGAAAAGAGGCGAAACAAAACGGGTCAGTCAAAAAGACTGAGTAAGTCCTATCTACTTCCAGTATAAAAACAGGTAAAGGTAACATGACATGCATAAACTGAAAGTAAACATAAGGATAACTACAAGATAGATAAACCAGGGTAGCCGGTTGAACTACTGTGGCAAAGTAAACTAAGGTATCATGATAAACTACGGTGTCATGATAAGTCAAGGTATCACATCGTCAGATTTCTATCGAGTACATTATCCCAAGGTATCTACCCCGTCTAACATCCCACAGTATCTATTATGTATATTCTTCTTAGTCCTAACATGTATATTTGCTCTGCACCTCTCGTACTAGTATCCCTACCCGCGTCATGTGTTAACCATGAATGCCCCTTGCTCAAAGTCGTGTAATGGTCCATGTCAACCTAGTATATCGCATATATAGGTTACTCAAATCATATGTTTCTTTCCATGTATATAAGTTCAGTCCTTTGCCGTACCTCGTACGGGCTTCCTCATGTCGTATTATCCTTGAATTCGTTTGGACTGTCACCCTTGTTCTAGCTAGGCTCTTCCATATGAATCATCGTTTGAACTACTAGGACTTACGCCACCTAGCACCACTAGGGATTACGCTTACCTATTGCACGCTTTCGTATTTCGGTTTGGGTTAAACCACCTAGGCCACTAGGGATTACGCTAACCCTCAACCGCGCCCTTTTCCCACGCATTCATCGTGAATCGTTTTTCTATAACTGTATGCACATGTATCACATCGTGCCATCCGAGTCCTGTCACAGGGCAAACCAAGAAATACAGGACTCGGTCGGGAGCTTTAGATTTATCTGCCGATGCAGATACTAAGGTCTGCTTTTCTACACGTGGCTATGGTCCCACGAGACCCCTCCCTCAACTAGTGAAAGGCAACACAAGAGAAAATCTTGCATGAGAACTACACTCCGGCCAGCCCACATCCTACGGCCTACCTCACCCATAATTAGATAGCAATTATGGTCTGTTGGGTGTTCCCTGCCTTTCCGTACGTACACGCTTGACTCAAGATGGTAGATGATCGACGAACTTGCTATCTCGGGCACCTTATGTATTCGTCGACTCACTGCTATCCACCCCAGTCTTTAGGTCGCTCGCATAGCAACCAAGGCATATTCTTGGTTCTTCTACCGCAGACCTCAACCTCTCGTGAGCCTAGTATAATGACCTGGCAGCTCACAGAGGGATACCAAGAATATCCTCACGTTCCCCGAAGCCTCTGCTTCGTTACCTAGTTCGTTGGAGCCTTTATCTAAATCAGATAGCCTGCTCCTACACGCATACTTAAACGTTGACCTAACGTATCGGGTTACTAATCTATCTAAGAAATGGTCCAAATTTCCTTGACTAAGAATTATTACTTAGTTTCCCTTAACTAAGGTTTACCACTTAGCCTTATTTCCATAATCCTTGTTAATTATGGTTATTTACCTAATCCTCCGATTTAGGGTTTACCTAATGGGTTAAGTGTCACTTAAGTTCATAACTTAGCCCGTCTACAAACCATGTCAAAATTGGCTAAGTATATAAGTCCAAGACATAACCCTACAAACCATGTGTCAAGTTGGTTAAGTATATCAAGGAATCCATGACTTAACCTCGTCTAATTATCATTTTAGATTGGTTAATTATATAATTTAACTTGACCTTGTCATCAAATCGGTCAAGCGTATTCAAGTGATTCGTGACTTAGCCTTATCATGTTTTCACGTTAGATTAGTTAAGTATAGATTAACTTAACCTCATCAAATTAACGAGTTAGATTCGTTAAGTATAGGTCACTTAACCTCATCAAATCATCGTGTTAAATTAGTTAAGTGTTTAACTTAACCCCATTAAATTACCAAGTTGGATTAATTAAGTCTAGGCTAACTTAACCCCATCCGATTACCATGTTTAGATTAGTTAAGCCTAATCTTAGCCCCATCCATTAACTGTATTATACGGTTAAGTGTCATTAAGAAAATTTACTTAACCTTATCACGTTATCGTGTTGGATTGATTAAGTGTTGGTTAACTTAATCCCGTCCACTAGTCGTATAAAAATGGTCAAGTGTCATTAGGCAAATCAAGTTACTTAACCTACCCAAGCTTATCTTGTTTTGTTAAGTATCATTAGCCTAATCAAATTACTTAACCCATTTGTCCATATCATATTTGGTTAAGCCTCATTAATCAAATTAACTTAACCCTATTATGTGGCATTAATTTAATTAATGCACCCTCAACCTCTCACATTAGACCTTGTTGTGGTTACTAGTTAAGCCGGGCGGGTCCGGGTAGATTTACACCACAACCTAGTCTAACCTCGGGTCTTAAGCGCGACATGACCAACTTCTCACATTGGGTCCTATTGTTTGCAACTACTAGTTAGGCCGGTCGGTTCCGGGTAGTTTTACGTTGCAAACTCAACCCAACCTCGAGTTGGCCATACTTATATTATCTAAGTTCATCATGTTTCCAAAACATGTTACAAGTTTTCAAGCATTTGGGTAGACCTAACTTAATAGGTAAATTCCCAAAGGGTAGACCTAACTTAATAGGTAAATTCCCAAGCTCATGTTTTTATGCATACTTACATGCCAACCTCCATGTTATCTTTCAAGTCATATTTTCAAGTATAAACACATGTCATATTCAAGTTAAGATTTTGCGACATGTTCATGTTTATCTAACTACCCAAAATCGTGTTTTCCCAACGCAAGCAAAGCGAGTCAACATAGTAAGGATACTATGTCACATATTGGTCTCAAAACATGCATGATGCCAAAAAGGGCTTGGCTTCCACATGCATAACATCATAAAGGGATTGGCCATAAACATGCATAGTGTCATAAGGTAATTTGGCCACAAACATGCATATTATCAAAAAGGGTTTGGCCATAAACATGCACAACTTAAAAGAGGGGATTGGCCACGAGCATGCATAATCTCATAAAGGATTTGGCCACAAACTTGCATGTTAGCATAAGGGGTTTGGGTTCATAAACATGCATAAGCCCCAAAATCTTGTCTTAGCCAATGTTTCACAAGTAAAGTGGTTCCTAAAGGTTCATGCTAGCATTTCATGCATAAAGATCCAAACTTGCAAGTTAAACTAGGTTATGCATAGCATGAGAGGCATGATTAAGTCACTCACATGGCCTAAAATCATAATCATGAACACAAGAGGCAAGGTAAGGTTCATATAGGTTCGCATAATCATGTTTAGCCTCATTTTATCCCATGTCATTATCAAAACTACCGTTTCCATCTAAAAGTAGCTAGAACTTACTTAGTTAGGCCTAGGGAAAGGAGCATGAATCATCTTGGCTAAGAAAGGTGCCTCCTTTGTAGAAGAATCGTCATGGAACTCGCATAGCAATGTTGATTTGGCCTAGATTTGGTGTAGCAAGCTTGCACCTTTTGATTTGAACTTGATTTGAGTGCATAGGCTCTAGGGATTGGAGATGGAGGCCATGATCAAAATTGATTTTGGCAGCACTTAGTTGCTAGGTTTGATTTTTAGGGATTTAGGTTAGGTTTAGGGTCTTTTTATAGAGATTAGGATAGTTTTTGGCCCTTAGATTAACCCTAGGACCAACCTGAACCGTCAGATTTCAAACCAGGCCCAAAAACCTAGCCAAGATAGAAAATAGGTGCACCAGATCAAAATCAGCCGACAGGGCAAGTCGACAGCCCTGTTGACATGTCTGTCGACATGCCTGTCGACATGCCTGTCGACTTGTCTGGGCGGGAATTTTCCCGCCTGGCCCCCATTTCTGCATGTTTCGAAATTCAAATTTCCCGAAAACTTCTTTGGGCCTTAACCGGGTCATACGGACTCCGATTTTCGAAAAATCGGACTCTATTTCGCGTATTTTTCCGAGACGAACGCAATGGCATAGCCCGTTTTACTTGATTCAGAATTTAAAATTAAATTCTGCCTTGATTCTCGTTTTAACATGTTATTGAAATACGGGTTGTTACAACGGTGAAGTTCGATTATAACGAATTCAAGAAGGTACCGTTTACCTTTCGTTTCAATCAAGATTATTTCTTTAACTAATTAATTAAATATTTATTATTTATTCCAAAGAATCAAAGTTATGCTTTTAAATATTCTGGAAGCAGATATTATAATATTATCGTTATAACCAGTGTTCTATACAACGTTCATTTAAATCTATACAAATGGAACATGGAAATGTTTTTCCAAATATAACCGGTGATATTTTCTAAGAATAGAAAATGAAATGATTTTAGAATTAAGAAATGGAGTTAAGGAAATTAAGAATTGACCGAAGACTAGTTAAGTTGAACGGCTTTCTGAGTATCGATCTGATGTTGGTTTCATCCTTCAGATTGATACTTAAGGAGTTGTTCTCTTATTGGTTTACGGTTAAGGACTGATGGATAGTGATGCGTGAATAAGGTATGGAAATGTTTTCCAATGTTAATAACGTATATTTTCGAAATAAGGGAAATAAGGAGTTGTGAATATATGGAAACGTTTTCCAAGTAATCGCGAGAGGATAAGTGAGTTGAAAAATATTTGGGCAAAGATATATAAGGGACATTGGGAAATGAAATGATTATTGATATCTATTTAAAGAGGCTCAGTGTTGATTATTGATCGATTGGTGTAATTTCCATTTGGAAATACGACGGTTGTTTGTATGTAAGTTTCCTTTGATAGTTAAATAATCGACTATCAAAGTTTTGACCCTTTCTCCTTTGTCAATACGGAGAGAACGAGACTAGATTTATTATCTGAAAACCACTTCGTTTGGGCATTAGCGTTATGAATCAAATATGACGAAGATAATTGAAGACAGAGTTTGTGCAAGGGTTGTTCTAGCGATCCTTGGTAGAAATTACCTAAGATGGATCTATATAATAGTGCCTTCAGTTTTTCCAGTCCCAAGACAACGTGTATAGAAGAATGTCTGACAGAGTATATCTAATAGATCGCGTAAGTTGATCGCTTCAAACATATTTATGCTGGTGGAGGAGAAATTCGTTTCTCTTAGCTTTACACCCATGGTATTTTTTGGGAAATCAATTTGTTATTTGTCAGGTATGACGATGTGGCAATCAAAGTAAATATAGATGTGATCTGTATAATAGAGCATTTTGACCTCAAGCCTCATCAACCAGGAAATGACGAAAATTGGGCTGGCAGCATGGTTAAGTGGATCGCACCCAATTTGGGTATATTGTCACCATCTAGAGAATATTGATATTTTTTATTTCTTTCAATTCTATATATCCCGAGAATAGTTATGTTGGTATACCAACCGTAAGGTGACAATATATTTGGAACATTCAAGCGAAATGAATGGTTGTTCATGTGTGGCTAAGTTACAAGATGTTCATGTTGAACTCCAGTGTATTGCTTCTAAAGTACACTAATCGTAAGGTGATTCCATACCTTGTCATAGATGGAAATCCATTACCTAATAAGAATCCGCGGTTTTTGATTGTATATTATATATGTAGAGCGTGAGATGAAAGTGTTTTACTAGATTGCTATCTACTTGATTTAGGCATTATTATAATATCAGAAAATATTGATCTTAAGAAATAATTTGGGTTATCAAATGGTAAAAACCGTCCGTATTTATGTGTGGATCGGTCTTACGATTATCATTACTTTTGAAAATGATTTGGAAAAGTTAAACCAAGTCTCTGGAGTTTACTCACATCAGTCACATGACTGACCCGGAATTTATTTTGTTTTGTTTTCCCAAAACTCTTGGTTGCCCAAATTTGTACGGGCAGTCAAGTAGTAAGTTTTTTTCAGATATACTTGGAGGAGCTTGGAGCAGGATATTTCAACATTAGTTATATATAGAGTATATTTCCGATGTGATGTTATAAGTTATACTGGTATGTATATATAGTTATAGTTCTGTATTCGAAAGTTATCATATAATATATTTGAAATAACCCGGAAATCTGAGCCAATTTAAAAATTTTGTTTTGGCAATTTTAGCGAATTTTGATTATTTAAAATGAATTATTTTAAACAATAACGACGACAAATTTATTTTGAATAGAATTCGAACGTATATATTATATAGTTCGTCGTTAGAATATAAATAATTATTTATATTTATAAAAGGAATTGAAAATGGCGCGGTAGTTCGATAATTCGATTTCAAACTTCAAATGAATGTACAGGGTGCAAAATAAACCAGATTTTAGTGAAACCAAAAATAATAGGATCTATTTGAGAATATCTTTCCAATGAATCCGAAAAATCAAAATTTCATAGCGGGGATAAAAAGTTATCCCCAGTTGAAAATTCAGAATAGTCGCTATGGAATTCGGGCCCTTAAAAATGGAAATTTTGCAAACGACCTCGGTTTTCGATGAAACCACTTTTGTTGAATCTGCGATGTCAAGTTATTGCTAGATTCCAAATTTCGTAATTTTTCGAATCAATATGTGAGCATGGCAAAGGAAAACGTGTTTGACCAGTTTAAGTTGATTTTAATCGACAGGAAAATGGTCATTTTTCCAACGGTCTCAGAATTCGACGAAATTAGTTTTGTTAGGACCATATCGTCAATACGAAGCTATAAAATATTTTTCGGGGATTTTTCGAGTTAGTATGTGGCCCTGGTAAATAGAAATGCGCGTTCAAATTCAATATATAGAGTATATGATGATTTTGACGAAAACTGATCGAAACGATCGAATCAGCTTACGATACATATCCCATTGTGTTTGGAATGGGGGTAATTAGGTATGGACGACAGGCGGTGGGTCTCGTTTGATGGTCGAAATTAAAAGTTGCTTTTTTTAAAAAAAATTAATTAAATAATTATAAATATATATTATCACTCACCTCACCATCTCCCCCTCATACTTCATCCCGTCAGAAAAAAAGAGAAAACAAATTGCGCCGCCGCCCTAGGGGCCCTCGAGCCACCACCGACGCCTCACGCCCCCACCTGCGCCGCCGGAGATCGACACTCCCCCCCACCTCGCGCAGTGGCCAACCGTGAAAACCCCCCTTTCCCTGATCGAAGATCGACACAACCCCCCCCCCTTTATTTTTCCTTCGCGCGACAGTCACCCTGCCTTCCCCTCCTCCTGCCGCAGCCTCCCACCACCAAGGCGACCACCTGCGCCGACTTTCCAATGCCCCGTCCGACGAACAACAACCCTGACCTGATGCCAGCAAGCAAACCCTCCTCTCGCTAGAAGAAAAAAACTGTAAGCCTTTATTTTAATTTTCTTTTCACTTTTTATGATATGAATAACATAGAAAGATTTAATTTTTAGGAGTATAAAGCTTTGATTTTTCCTAAAGAAAAGGAAGTGATTTTTGAAAGGATAAAAATATAATCTTTTATAGTGTGGAAGTATAAAAATATGATTTTTATATTATAGGAAGAATAAAAATAAAAATTTTGTATTATAGAAAGTATAGAGATATGATTTTTAATATATATGCATTGAAATAAAAATATGATTTTTATAGCGATAATATAAAAATTCGACCTTTATATAAGAAATAGAAATATAAAAATATAATTTTTATATAGAATGAAGCGTTGTAAAAATATATGAAGTAGAAATAAAAATATGATTTTTATTTATTAGAATGAAGAATAAAAATATAATTTTATTTGAGTAGCAGGACAAGGACTGCATAGGAATTTCGAAGGAATCCAAACAGTTCAGCTGTTGAAAAGCAAAGCACGGCGGAGTGGAATCCTCTATGAGAACTTCTCACCTTTAATTTAATTTTTCTAGTTGAAATATATACTAGGATGCAGACGGTGTTTAGTAGCACCCGACACCCGTCGTCCACAGACCATGGACGGCTTGTATGCTTGTTTGTTTGATTTTGATGTGTAGTTGATTGTGTGATGTGCTGTGAGATGAAATAAAATATTTATATAGTTGAAATAAAATATTATATAGTGGAAAATATTTTATAGTTAAAAATGGAATTTTTAACGTGTATATGAAATGAAATAAAAATAAACAGATCGGACGATTGGTTTATATACACACATTTGACTGATATTGATTGGGATGGTAAATTTTACACATCGCCCAACTACACAAATAAAATCTGTGTTTGATTGTTTGAAAACCCCACACGGGTATTGGGGTGATATATGACATACACTAATCCCAATAGTTAGTTGTATGTCGATCGATTGATTGACAGACTATTATAAGCGTTGAATATTTATATTTGATGCTTATACAGTGTAGAATGCACTTTGGATGATGGTTGATTATTCATCGTTGTTATTATATACATGTGTTGTAGAAAATCCATATAATTAACATTATATGGTAATTGATTGGGCCTCATTCTAGTTTTGAAATAGAAATTTTTAAAATAGAAAATTTTGAAATAGAATATTTGAAAATAGAAACATATGAAGCCGTGTTGATTAGATTGACGCCATTTTGATGTGAACGATATTTATATCGATTTTATTCATTTTATAGTGAATATCGAAAGTGATTTCAAAATTTGATATTTTGAAAAGAATTGAAATTCGAACTGAAACTGAATAGAAATGAATTCGAATTAAATTGAAATGAATTGAAATTCGAATTAAATTGAAATGATTTGATATTCGAATTAAATTGAAATTGAATGGAATTGAAAACGAACTGAAATTGAATTAAAAATCGATTTGAATTGAAATCAATTTGAAATGAATTTAAAACGAATTTACAAGGAAAAATTCAATTTTGATTTGAATTTGAAATGGAGTTGAAATCGTTTTGAAAATGAATTTAAAACGATTTATATAATACATTTTAAAGGTAAATCGATGAAGTATATATTATATATATATATAATATAATGGCCTGAATAGAAGGCGCCGCGCCGCGGTAGTTCGTGAATTTCGACCATTGACTTCGAACGGATATTGCAGGAGATCTGATCGTCGAATTCTCCTAAAACCGGAACCGTTGGGTTCGTATCGAAAAGAGCTTTCTAACGAATATTAGAAATTTGAAATCTAACGTTTGGATTTGGAATTATGTCCAAATCAAATTTGAAAAAGGTCGCTGTAAGTGCAGTTCGATGGCCATTGATGGAAATCGACTGTACGGGCCTTGATAAAATTACTAAAAATAGTAATAATTTGTGTAAAATCATAAGAAATGATTTGTGAAGAATTGGGATGAAAAACTCTATATTTGAAAAGATAAAAATAGATTTTTATCGAAATGAACTAGTTTTGAACTAGAATAATAATTTATTTGTTTTTAGAATAAATAAATTGAATTTGAAATGGATTTGAAAATAACCAGAATTTCCAATACTTGCATTGGAAAGGATTTGAATCGAAATTGTCTTCGGAATATTTTGATGTTGGATTTCGTGATTATATAGATGTTGTAATGGAAATTTGAAAGATATTTATATATCGCTATTTCCAATACGATATTTGTTGGTCGTAGAATTTGATATTGAATATAAGCCGGTATATTTTCTATTCAGAGCCTTGTATTTAATATCAAATGTGATTTGGGTTTGTCGTGAATGGTGTCTTTATTAACACTGTTCTTGAACCCAGTTGAGATAAGATTAAATCTTTTTATTTACATTTAATGAAGTGTACCAATTAAATAATATTTAATTGGAATTGAATTGGTATTGATTTTTGGGTTTATCGTGAACAGTGTTTTAAATAACACTTGTTCTTTAACCCGATAATTAGTGGAATGTGATTTTGGGTTTATCGTGAACCGTGTTTTAAAATGACACTGATTCTTTAACCCAGTTAAAGATTAAAACTAAGTGGAGTTTTAATGAATCTTTAATTAGATTGAAAAGATCGAGAATGGAGTATCACCAGTTCTTGTTGCAGTCATGATGGGGGGGTTCTCGCTTCGCGGTTTGGTGGCGAACGGGAGACTCTTACCCCCACATGTCCCTTGCGGGGGTTGGTTAGGCAGTGGCCGGGAGGCTCGAGAGGGTCGCCGTGAAACAAGTTCATGGGGGACCAATGTGTGCCACGGTGGGTTTTACCTGCTGCAATGGAGGATGAAGGGATGGTTGCAAAGCCTACCAGATTTTGCGTTGTTGTCACAGTTGGTATCAGAGCTTTGGTTTACAAAGCTCAGAGAACAAGACACATTAGAACCATACGAAACAATTCATCAGAAATTGGATTAGTAATATCCAATGAGAATGACTCGTTATAGAAAGGATCAGTAGTTTCCTAGAACGAGTGTGAAGAGTATATCTTTAAAACTAAAAACAAATTTTGTTTTGAAATTTAAATCGTTTTATACGTATTTGAATATTTATTTGTATGGAGTTTGGAGAATCCAGTATATATAGACTTTGCATATACGTCTGATCCACGGGTATTCGAAATTTTAATATACTGGATAGATATAGTATAACATTCTAGTCGCCCGAAGATGATTCTGATGATTACTCGAGTATCATCAGAATTTATATTCGAGTTTTCGAAAGTGAGATTTCTATATGTTTCCTATTGACTGGTGTGAGAACCAAAATTAGATAGGGCTTATTGTTGTGATTTGACAACAAAAATCCGATTTTTGGACTATATATCAAAATTATGAATTTGAAAAGCTAATCAACTAATTGATTGATGGTTGTGTTGTTGATTATTGTTTGATTAATTAAAATTTATACCATATAGCCCAATTGAGCCAAATAGTGAATTGTATTGAAAATTTGGTCGCATTTGCTTGCATATACATGTACTTACATTGAACAGGTCATAGCAAAGTGGCTAGAGCAGAAGAATGAAATTGTTTGCCCGACAAATATGTACATGTTTACCATAATTTACTGTTTTGTTTGGGTGATGATGATTTTATGAGCCGATTGGCTATCCGCTTGGCTTTTTCTTTTTGAGATCAGAAGGCCTGTATGGCAATTTCAGGATTTTCCCGGTGCTCCCGGTGCAGGGGAGGTTATGGCGAAATTTTTCGAAAATTTAGGCTGTTAGCCAAATTTTTGAAAACTTTGAAAAGTTATTTGAAACTGAAAAGTTGAAGAACTTAAGCTGTAGTGAAAAAACTGGAAGTTGAGTTGATTTGTGAAACAACTTTCGGCTTTGTTACTTTTCGGGGACGAAAAGTTTTAAGTGGAGGAGACTGTAATAACACGGAAATCTGAGCCAATTTAAAATTTTTATTTTCGCAATTTTAGCGAATTTTGACTATTTAAAACGAATTATTTTAAATAATAACGACGAGAAATTTAATTTGAATAGAATTGAACGTATGTATTATATAGTTCGTTGTTAGAATATAAATAATTATTTATATTTATAAAAGGAATTGAAAATGGCGCTGTAGTTCGATAATCTGATTTCAAACATCAAATGAATGTACCGGGTGCAAAATAAACCGGATTTTAGTGAAACCAAAAATAATAGGATCTATTTGAGAATATCTTTCCAGTGAATCCGAAAAATCGAAATTTCATAACGGGGATAAAAAGTTATGCCCAGTTGAAAATTCAGAATAGTCGCTATGGAATTCGGGCCCTTAGAAATGGAAATTTTGCAAACGACCTCGGTTTTCGACGAAACCACTTTTGTTGGATCCGCGATGTCAAGTTATTGCTAGATTCCAAATTTCATAATTTTTTGAATCAATATGTGAGCGTGGCAAAGGAAAACACGTTTGACCAGTTTTAGTTGATTTTAATCGACTGGAAAATGGTCATTTTTCCAACGGTCTCAGAATTCGACGAAATTAGTTTTGTTAGGACCATATTGTCAATACGAAGCTAGAAAATATTTTTCGGGAATTTTTCGAGTTAGTATGTGGCCCCGGTAAATAGAAATGCGCGTTCAAATTCAATATATAGAGTATATGTTGATTTTGACGAAAACTGATCGAAACGATCGAATCAGCTTACGATACATATCCCATTGTGTTCGTAATGGGGGTAATTAGCTATGGACGACAGGGGGTGGGTCTCGTTTGGTGGTCGAAATTAAAAGTTGCTTTTTAAAGAAATAAATTAATTAAATAATTATAAATATATATTATCACTCACCTCACCTTCTCTCCCTCATACTTCATCCCGTCAGAAATTAAAAAAAATAAGAGAAAACAAATTGCGCCGCCGCCCTGGGGGCCCTCGAGCCACTGCCGACGCCTCACACCCCCACCTGCGCCGCCGGAGATCGACACTCTCTCCCCCTCGTGCGGTGACCAACCGTGAAAACCCCCCCTTTCCCTGATCGAAGATCGACGCAAACCCCCCCCCCCTTTTATTTTTCCTCCGCGCGACAGCCACCCTGCCTTCCCCTCCTCCTGCCGCAGCCTCCTAGCACCAAGGCGACCACCTGCGCCGACCTTCCAATGCCCTGTCCGACGAACAGCAACCCTGACCTGATGCCAGCAAGCAAACCCTCCTCTCGCTAGAAGAAAAAAAACTGTAAGCCTTTATTTTAATTTTCTTTTCACTTTTTATTATATGAATAACATAGAAAGATTTAATTTTTAGGAGTATAAAGCTTTGATTTTTCCTAAAGAAAAGGAAATGAGTTTTGAAAGGATAAAAATATAATCTTTTATAGTGTAGAAGTATAAAAATATGATTTTTATATTATAGGAAGAATAAAAATAAATTTTTTATATTATAGAAAGTATAGAGATATGATTTTTATTATATATGCTTTGAAATAAAAATGTGATTTTTATAGCGATAATACAAAAATTCGACCTTTATATAAGAAACAGAAATATAAAAATATAATTTTATATAGAATGAAGCGTTGTAAAAATATATGAAGTAGAAATAAAAATATGATTTTTATTTATTAGAATGAAGAATAAAAATATAATTTTATTTTAGCAGCGGGACAAGGACTGCATAGGAATTTCGAAGGAATCCAGACAGTTCAGCTGTTAAAAAGCAAAGCACGGCGGAGTGGAATCCTCTGTGAGAACTTCTCACCTTTAATTTAATTTTTCTAGTTGAAATATATACTAGGATGCAGACGGTGTTTAGTAGCATGCAACACTCGTCGTCCACAGACCATGGACGGCTTGTATGCTTGTTTGTTTGATTTTGATGTGTAGTTGATTGTGTGATGTGCTGTGAGATGAAATAAAATATTTATATAGTTGAAATAAAATATTTTATAGTTAAAAATAGAATTTTTAACGTGTATATGAAATGAAATAAAAATAAACAGATCGGACGATTTGTTTATATACACATATTTGACTGATATTGATTGGGACGATAAATTTTACACAACGCCCAACTGCACAAATAAAATCTGTATTTGATTATTTGAAAACCCCACATGGGTATTAGGTTATATATGACATACACTAATCCCAATAGTTAGTTGTATGTCGATCGATTGATTGACAGACTGTTATAAGCGTTGAATATTTATATTTGATGCTTATACAGTGTAGATTGCACTTTGGATGATGGTTGATTATTCATCGTTGTTATTGTATACATGTGTTGTAGAAAATCTATATAATATTTACGCCCCATAGAGCGGGGAGACGTAGTGTTCAGGCATTTTAATCCACATCGGTGGACTGGCCCTGTGGCTCCTAAGGCTTGACATAGTACTTGCCTGAGGCTCGGGCTAGAGAGACTCGAATTTGGTAGAGGACTATCTTTTGCCTCGATTCACAGATGGAAATCCAATTTCCAAATACGTGACTTTGTGGTTTTGATTGTAGAGCCTAGTATGGCGACATGATATTTGGTACCCATGCCGTCTAGGATTGATACATTTCTATTTGAAGTTGTTTTGACACTATACACTTATTATAGTATCAAATGATTTGTTTTAAACGTATCAAGCATGCTTTGGCTATTACAAGGGAAAACCCTATCCTCTGGTTTGTGTTGCATTGTGTGATGGGACCTGGGTCTTATAATAGCTTCATTGTTCTTTATTTAACATTGCGCTGTTGTTTTATGCACTGGTATTCTTAGGAGGAAACCCGTTCCGTGTTATACGGCGTGGTCCCTTGATTTGCCTAACTTTAAAAATAAAGATTAATAACTGTTTTAGTTCTCACACCAGTCCCATGACTGACCTGGAGTTTATTGTTTTAACCTAAACTCTGGGTGCCCTTATTTTGACACGGGCAGCTAGTAGTTTTGGTTTTGCAGATTTATATTCACAGGATCCTGGTTTACAGCTGGAACGATATCCGGAAAGCTTTGTATCCGTATATCTCCTTCAGTTGTATTTTGTATTATTTTCCGCTGCTATGTATTTAAATGTAATTTAAATCTCTAATAATTCTGTGTAATATTTGTTTATACTTTGTATATTCTTGTATTCAGATGGAATTGTTGTAATATACAATGAAATGTTCTTCCGTCCACACTCTATTTTGTCGTGTTCTCAAAACAATCAGGCGTTTCGAACGGTCTAGATCGGTTTAGCGACTGATTTGGATCGAGCGAAATTCCTTGTTGTCACAATATTTATTCGTTCCGCTGTGAGATTCGTGTTACTCTGATTATTCTATTGTGATCTTCTTCTTCTATTCTAATTTTCTTTCTATTTCTCACCTTCTAACTTCTTTCTATTAATGGTCCGGTATTTCAGATGCTTGATTAGTTGACATGGTGTGTTGTGTCTATTTTCAGGGTCGAAAATCCGTGTTTGTTACATCTAGTGAGTTCTTACGAACCCAGAATTTCTCAATTCAGAAATGAGATTATGTATTTTATTTCACAATCTCAAAATTTGATCTCTATGACTCGATTAAATGATGATCAATTTTCTTCTTTTACTTCTAGGTTTATGTAGACTTTGTTGATGGCCTTCCTAGGACTTGGTCTGTTCGTGATAATTTGGGTAATCATTGATAGATTGACAAAATAGATCTATTTTATTCCAATCAAATTAAATTGGAGTGTTCCTCGGCTTGCTAATATTTATACTAAGGAGATAGTCAAATTACATGGAATATCCAGTGCTATTACCAAAAACTAGGATCCACTGCCTACCAGCAAATTCTGAATCGGTCTGCAAAATGCATCTACGACAAAGGTTAATCTTATTACTACCTATTTGATGGGAAGACAGAGCCGTCGAATAAAGTGCTATAAGATATCATCTGAGATTGTGTTGTTGTTGACTTTGGCAGTGTTGGGTAGCCATCTTCCTCATGTTGAATTCACCTATTACAATACTTTTCAACATGGTATCATTATAACTCCCTTTGCAAGCCTTCATGAAAGGACTTTTCGATCATCTTCATGTTGTCATGAGATGGGAGAGAATATAGTTTTTGTTTTTAATACTTTTTGAAAGGTCACTAAGAAGAGTGATCTTATTCGATGGAGAATGCAAGAAGTCCAGAGTAGACAAAAACCTCATGTTGATAAACCTAAAATTTTCAATTAGTGATTTAGTGTTTATACGAGTATCTCCCTTAAAGAGAGTCATGCGTTTTAATACATGAGGGAAGTTTACTCCATGATATATAGTTGTTGTCCCATCACTGAGTGATTGGATTTGTTGCTTATCAAGTTGCTCTTACAACTTAGTTTCGTGAATTTCATGATTCCTTTCTTGTCTCTTAGCTTCGCAACTTCCTAAGGGAATCTGATTTATTTCTTAAGCTTCGATTCTTAAATAAGTTTGAGATTTCACCAAATTTCACTTATGCTTTGATTATCATTTGTATAGATGATTCTGAAACCAATTTCACTTATGTTTTTCCCCTAATTTTAGTTGGATCGGAGCCTGTCGAATCTCCACTGTCTGATTCGTGACTTACAATCGAGCTTTGCCTTTCTGTTCGTACCTACAGTGCATAATATTATTCTACCAATGCTAACTACTCATCGTATATGTGGTATGGAGTAAAATTTTGAACCCTAAATTTTTATTGTTGTTCTATTTACAAGAAACCTTTCGATGTGTTGGATTTGGTCGTTGAATTTCATATCTTTTGGAAATTTAGTACTTTATACTCATCTCACATCTTTAGTACTATTCATGGGCTATTCAGTCTGAATCTTCATCATGAATATTTTGTTTAACAAATGATAACTCGATCGAGTCCTTAAATGTCTAGCATCATGAATAGTATAGTAAGCATATTCAATCTAGGAAAATATTAATGTATACTGATCCAGTTTAAATGCATTTCTTAAAAAATGTCCAGTGTTACAAATTTTTAGTTTTAAAGGCAGAAACAGTTTGAGTAGTCCTATTATTTTGAGCAACAACATGCTTGAATCCCCTCCTTTGGCCATTTTCTAATTACCAAAAAAAAAAAATTAATGTGGCTATTGGAAGCTACTGATCATTTTTTAAAAGCTAATACATGTTTGTGCTTAATTAAGGCAGAAAACCACCATAGTTATGACTGCATTTTTTTTATAGTATATATTTGTTTGAATTACATGTAGATGATCTATCTTTTTAGAAACAGGCTTAAGGAACCACATGAAAAGCTTTCGTTAATTACCTGAGTAGAGGAGCATGTTTAGTTTCTTCTATCTTTCTTCAAATTGTGCTTTTTAACACCATACTCCATATTAACTTATCTAAATCATATGATTTTAATATCTATATCATTGTATATTTTGAATTCTTATATTTTATAAACTCCCTTTGTTTTCTGGTGGATTTCATTTATCTTCAATTTTAGATGTTTAATTATGGACATAAGTTTGCTGCATATTCACAAAGTTCTCTAAGAAAAGTTTCTTTGTTTTGATTTCTACGTTGATTATGTTTCATGTTTGAGAAGTTATATATTTTGAGTTCTTCCAATTACTATTGCTATTAACGTTCCTATGCGAATTCTGTCCTTTTACATCTATAAGAGTAAAATTTGGAATTTTCCCACATGAAATGCTTTGGCTTTTTGTTTCCACTGTTCTGTTACTATGCTTGGACAATTTGGATTTTATATGGATGGCGAAATTTAAGATACAAAAATTTACAAAGCTATACATGTTTAATCAAGATAGCTAAAACTGTTTTAAAATAAAACATTTTTAATATGAAACATTGGATTGTGTTTTAGACAAAACTCCTATTCATACTCTTACCTCTTTTTGTTTTTAGAAGCAAGCGTAAATTACAAAACACTTTTAGGTGAAATACAATAGTTTTGGAATTTTTCGGCCAATATCACTCAATTGAAATATATGAGTACATTATGGATAATATACTCTAATACTCACATGTTAAAAGGCTATTTAGGTTACATTATGATGATCAATTTTGTTTTCCAACATGTAACCTATTTAAAGTGTAGCATTGTTATCTATTTTGGGATGAAACTAAATTATTAATTTGATGGTTTTTCCCATATTTTTTAGTTCATCACTGGATTTGCGAGCCTTTGGAAGCAAAAGTAGCATGGTCATAAAAGGTATTATTATTGATTTTTCTAATGCCATATATGTCTTATTATGTAAATAATTTTTAAACGTTTGGAACAATGCTGGTGGGCATAAATATCAGTATTTTTCCTAACATGTTTGATAGCATTCAACTACAACAATTTAACGTCCTTGCTTTTTGATTCCATTTGACATAAAATCTTGGAAGTCATATGTATGCATAAGTAGGAAAAATAAGTGCCAAAATTCTATTAATTGCTCATAATAAAATCAAGTTATATCAATGTATTTCTTCAAATTAATAGAAAAAACATGCCCATTTTGATCAATGTTTCAATGTATCAATGCTACAACCATAATTTATAATTTCATATTTTCTATCAACTGTCAATGTAAGTTATAATGCACTGATTAATGAAATCATGTGCAAGTTAATGCTTCTAAATTTTAACTTCAGCATAGATTAAACGATATATGCCAAAAAATTATTAACCACTCATTATTTTTAAATTTAGTAAAAGACATATTTATTTACACTTTAAACTAATTTAGAAAAGCTAATGCAACCATTTGTAATGTCAATTCTAAATATTTTCACATGAACACTTGCATAAGTTTAAAAAAACAAATAAAGGAAAAGTAAATTTGCTACCTCGTTTGCTTCATATACTTTTTATAACAATTTGCGCATTTTTATGGGATGTATAGGTTGGTTGTATTATTTTAGTGTTAACTCGAAAATCAAAGAACTTCAGTTTATTGGTTACCTATGAACATTTTTAAAAATTCGGAAAGATAGTTTTTTTTTTAGTATTATAATATTTCTTCTTTTAATTTTAATTTTGAAATATTTAATTTCTTTGACAGGAAAATTAAAATTTTGTAATTTTCCTAAAATTGCTTTACTATTGTTAAATGAAAATAGAAATTTTAATATTTGGCTAAAGAAAATGCTTTTGAATTTAAACAAAAGGCCTTATTTTAGATATCATGTTCTTTCTTAATTTTTTTCCATTTGTCCATATTTTTACTGCAATTTGAAGATACTGGAGCATCTTTGCTTTTTAACTTCCAAACTTCAATTTTTTTTTAAATGATCTATAAAATTTCATGGATAGATACATTTTTTTTTCTTTTTTGTGTTACAACGGCATAATTTTATGCATTTCGTAAAATTTAACAAAATATTTGAGTTGTCCAGAATTTCTATTGTTTGAGTATTTTTATTCCTAAAATTTCCTTGGTCACTAATCTTTTGGAACTAATTTATTTTTTAGCTTTGGCTTAATGTTTTAGGCGGTTGCTATGAAAATTACAATAGTAATCATTTGTTCATCTATTTATTTTTCGGCTTATTATATGTCTTACACAAGTATAACAAGATATGAGAAGATACCATGATTGTATTATTGATTGAGAGAATAATATTTTGTACATTGACTAACGAAAATAGTGCCGATATATATAGAAGAAATAATGTAACGTTAACATATGTAAATGAGGCAATGTCCTAAAATAACAATTAGCCATTATGACTAAATTACTGTAGGAAATAAGGCAATGTCCTAAAATGACAATTAGCCATTATGACTAAATTGTTGTGGGAAATAATGCAATGTCCTAAAATGACAATTAGCCGTTATGTCCAAATTGCTGTGATGAGATAAACTAGTTGACAATTGTGAACACAGATATTAGCCTCCCTCAAACATATTTAGGGTTTTCTTGTCTCCTTTATTCTGCTGTCATCATCCACTCTCAGCTCTTCTCTTAGCCTGATAAAGTTCTTCGTGGAAAGTGGTTCCGTTAGTGCATCCACCTTTTGATAATAGGCCGGAATATGGCACACCGTTATTTTACCGACTTGAGTTCTCTCACGAACGAAGTGCAAATCAATTTCCAAATGCTTCGTTCTTGAGTGTTGGATCGGACTGAGGGATAAATAAACTGTGCTTCTATTGTCGGACCAAATAGTTGGCGTTCGTCTGGAATTAAGCCTTAATTCGTGTGGAAGGGACTCGATCCACGAGATTTCTGCAGCCGTGCTCACAAGAACCCTGTACTCTGCCTTAGTGCTTGACCGCGAGGTGGTTGATTGCTTCTTAGTGCACCGTGATATGAGATTCGTGCCCAGGAAAACGCAATAACCTGATACAGATCTTCTGTCATCGATGTCGTTTGCCCAACAAGCGTCACTAATGCCTTGTAAGTGTAGCTCTTTATCTGCCTTTATAGTTAATCTATAATGTTTTGTGCCTTGTAAATACCTAAGTAATCTTTTAACTGCCACCCAACGTTCCGACAGGGGATTCTGCATGTATTGACTGAGTTTATTTACGCTATATCACATGTCCGGTCTTGTTATTGTAGCGTATTGTAATGCACCAATTACACTTCTGTATTGTGTTGTGTTACTGATTGCTTCCCCTTTTGTTTTTGAAATCCTTAAACTAGTAGTCATTGGTGTTGGCAGTGATTTTGCATGGTGCATGTTGGTCTATTGTAGAATTTCACTTATATAATTCTGCTGAGATAAGAACAGTTCATTTTCACCATGTCTACTGATCTGAATTCCCAGAAAATAGTTTACTTCACCCAGATCCTTGATAGCAAAACTGTAGTCAAGAACTTGTATGATTCTGTTAATTTCTTGATGATTGTCCCCAGTTACCAGCATGTCGTCTACGTACACTATGACGTATGTGATACTTTGATTATCTTTCTTCATGTATAGTGAGTTATCTGATTTCGCTTGACTAAAGGCAATTTTTGATAAAGTTTGTTTTAATTTTTCGTACCAAGCTCTCGAAGCCTGCTTCAGACCATATATGGCTTTGTGTAACTTGCATACAAGTTGTCTTTGACCATCATAGACCTCGTATCCTTCTGGTTGATGCATATAGACCTCTTCAGTTAGTTCACCATTTAAAAAAGCATTATTAACGTCAAGTTGTTTGATCACCCATTTTTTGCATAAGGAAATAGTCAATATAACTCTTATGGCAGTGGGTTTTATAACTGGTGAGAAATCTCGTGAAGTCAAACCCAAACTGTTGAGCGTACCCTTTTGCGACGAGCCTGGCTTTATACTTTTCTCTTATCCCACCGGCTTTCCTCTTAATTTTGTATGTCCAACTACATCCTATGATGTTCTGATGGGCAGGTGGTGTAACCAAGCTCCATGTTTTATTCTTTATTAAAGCTTCGTACTTAGCATCCATTTTATTCCTCCGTTTTTCTTCTTTTGCAGCTTGAATGTAGTTGCTCTGTTCAGTTTCAATCAACGATACATTGTATACCTTTGGCTTATATATCCCACTTTTCGATCTAGTGACCATTGGATGTCCAGTCAGTGCTTCTTGTTGTTGTGGTTGACATTCACTAGTGGCCCTTGTCGAACTTGTGTTATTGTTGTTCCCTTCACCTTCATGTTCATTTTGGCTGTTGCGTAAAGTATCATTGCTGTCGTTTGTCGAGATGATGGATGTTTCAGTGGGATTGTTCTGTGTGTGATCATCTGTTGTGTCCTTCCTTTCATTAGTGCTCTGTGTTATTTGTTCTATCAAAACTAGTTACATCTGTGATTTTAATTTCTCGCTTTTGTCCAACTTCTTCCTTAGCTATTTGCTTCACTACAAGTGGAAATATATTTTCATCAAAAATAACATGCCTTGATATGTAAACTTTACCACTTTTGTCCAAGCACTAGTAGCCCTTTTGATTTTGTGGGTAGCCAATAAAGGTGCACGGACTTGATCGCATACTGAGTTTATGTTGGTTATAATCTCTTAAACACGGAAAGCACAAACACCCAAAAGCTCTTAAATTACTATAGTTTGGTTTAACATTAAATATCACTTCATATGGTGTTATATTATTCAACACTTTCGTAGGTAGTCTATTTATGAGATACATGGAAGTGTTGAATGCCTCAATCCAATATTTCATCACTAATGCACTTTGGGATAGTAATGTTAAACCAGTCTCGACTATATGTCTGTGTTTTTGCTCAACCAAACCGTTTTGTTCAGACATGTGAGGCCAGGTTAATCTATGATTTATCCCTGTTTTAATGAAGTAATTTTTGAGTGGTTTAAACTCGCTCTCACCATCTGTTTGCATGGTTTTACATTGCAGTTAAGTTGTTTCTCTATAAAATTTATAAAATGAATTATTATGTTGCATGGCTCTGATTTGTGTTTGAGCATATATATCCACGTTTATCTTGAATAAGCATCAACTAGTGATAGATAATACATGTGGCCTTGGTATGAGTTTAACGGTGCTGGTTCGCACAGATCAGCTGCTATAAGCTCCAACGGCTTGTTATATATTGTTTCAGATTTACTGAATGGAAGTTTGTGGCTCTTGCCAAGTTGGCAGTGTGTAAGTGTGTTTCACAAGTATGTTTTCAAAATATATGCAATTATTATTCAAAACCTTTCTAACAATTTCCAAGCTAGGATGATCAAGTCTTACATGCCATGATTCTACTACATTATTACCGACATTACTGCTACTAGAATTTGTTTCTTTTGCCAATACAACTAACATTATTGCTAGAGTTATGACTGCTATTATTGCTACTAGCAACTACATTATTGCACCAAGTTTCTTTATTTGAATCATTTCCAGGCTTCAAGTTTCCAAATTTGCAAAGCCCATCATGTAAATTGTCCTGTAGCAATATTTCTTAACTTAGAAGAACTTTAACAAAGAAAAACTTAGGATGAAACTGAAGAAAACATTATTGTCTTTAGCAAATTTGGAAACACTTAATAAATATTTGTTAATGGTGGGAACCCTAAGTAAGTTGTTTAATATGAGTTGTCTTCTACCTAGTATGGTTCCTTTGCAAATGTGTGTGATGTGTGCAATGTTTCCATTACCCATATGTAGTGATTTCATACCTATGTAGCCCTTACTTCCAATATTTAGGTTTTGGAGATTGTTTGTGACGTGGTGTGTAGCTCCTGAGTCTGGATACCAATCGTAAATCAATTTCATCCATCCTATTATTGTCCTCGTCGTGGCTATGTTGACCTCTGTTGTCATCGCAGTATTTCTGTTTTGACTTCTCATAACCGCAACGTTTGCTTTTGGGGTTGAGTTAATTCGATCAGATTGTTGTCATTATTTTACCTGAAATAACACTTGCTCGCTATATGGCCGAATTTTTGGCAAATCTGACATTTTACTCTGTTATTATTGTTCCATCGGCCTCTTCCTCAGCCCCTTTGTGGTTGATAGGCCCTCAAAGGTTGAAACCCTCTATGATAATGCCCATCTTGCCTATTTAAGTTGTTGTTCCTTTGATTATGGTTATTTTTGGCTTCTGCATAATTTGCCGAGAATTCTCCTTGGGTAGTCTTTCTCTGTTCTATTCTTCCTTCGTGGGAGAGAAGAGCAGATCGAACAAACTGTAGGTCCGATAGGGCTTTGTAATAACCCGGAAACCCGAGCCAATTTAAATTTTTTATTTTGGCAATTTTAGTGAATTTTGAATATTTAAAATGATTTATTTTAAATAATAACGAGAAGAAATTTATTTTGAATAGAATTAGATCGTATATATTTATATAGATCGTCATTAGAATATAAATATTTTATTTTAATTATAAAAGGAATTGAAAAGGGCGCGGTAGTTTGAAAATTCGATTTCAAATTTCAAATGAATGTGCAGGATTCAAAATGAGACAACCCGAACTTCCCCGTGAAGGAAAGCACGGGTAGAATTGAGTACAAGAAAAAATAGAACGCAGACGGAAGAACATTTCATTGTTATTACAACAATTCCATTAGATACAAGAATATACATAGTATAAATGAATAAATTACATTCAACAAATATCAGAGATTTAAATTACATTTAAATACATCGCAACGGAAAATAATACAAAAGCACAACTAGAAGTAATGCACGGATACAGAGCTTTCCGAGCATCGTTCCAGCTGTAAATCAGGACCCTGTGAATATAAATCTGCAAAACCAAAACTACTAGCTGCCCGTGTCGAAAATAGGGGCACCCAGAGTTTAGATTAAAACAATAAACTCCAGGTCAGTCATGGGACTGGTGTGAGAACTAAAACAATTATTTAAAACTTTACTTTAAAAGAGAGTAATTCAAGGGACCACGCTGTATAACACGGAACGGGTTTCCTCCCAAGAATACTAGTGCATATAGCAAAACAACACAATGCTCTTTGGAAAAATGAAGCTATTATAAGACCCAGATCACATCACACAATGCAACGCAAGCCGGTGGATAGGGTTTTACCTTATAATAGCCAAACATGCTTGGCACGTTTAAAACAAATCATTTGATACTATTATAAGTGTATAGTGTCAAAACAATTTCAATCATAAATATCAATCATAGGCGGCATGGGTACCATCTATCATGTCGCCATACTAGGCTCTACAAATAAAACCGCAATATCACGTATTGTAAATTGGATTTCCATCATGAGTCGAGGCAAGGGGCAAGCTCCTCTCCGTTCGAGACACTCTAGCAAATGTCCCAGGACCCCACTTTGATCCTTGGAATCGGCTGGGCCGCTCCTCACCTAACTTTGGAGGATTAGTTATTCTTGAGCACACGTTTCCCGGTCCTTACAGACCTATATCCGAGGCGCCTCGCATTCCAACAACCACACAGGTGAAAAGTATATAAATGTCAGGGCTGGTAGGTCACTGACACCACCCTAGCTAGAAAGAAAACGTCGTGCTCTACCAGTGGTCCGCCTCCCGTTTTTGACTCATACCGAGGTGTGAGACTCGCGAATTCACGCTATACACAAAGCTACGCCACACAGGCCGTGCTTTGATCATCAACCACAAGACTTTGCTTTTCAACAGAAGCCCTGATCAATTGCCACTTACGCGTGCCACACTGGCAATTCACTCCATGCGACTGATGTCCATCGATATACAACCTATGAGCTCGTACGTCTCAGAGAAGGGCGTTAAGCAAGAGAATAAATTCTCCGCCGCCAAACAGATGAATATTTAATAGAGATCAATCAACACATAATAAAATCCAATGTCAGACACACAATCCATTTACAAGTTCGCTCAGGGTCTGAACGAAACTTGAGGCACTTTCCACGCATATCCATCCATCTCCAAGTACGTCTAGACGATCACCAACTGATTCCCTCATCTTGGGTGTACAACCCAATCGAGATCATCAGTAATCACCCAAACGATGTGGAGACTTCCGGTCTTCAACCACCATCTTCATCTTCGACATCTCGTCGAATCAGTTATTCAGAATGGGTATAAACCCGGCCTTTCTGAATAACCCACATATATGATAAACAAATGTTACACGAACGCAACAAACGCCTCATTCCAATTCAGAATATTCTTTTATTCACTAATCACATTCTTAGGGAATAGGTTCCCATTAATTTTATCCAAGTTAAATTCTTCTAAATTTATTCTTTAATCTTCCTTTGGATATCATTTCAAACTAGTCGGGAATAGCGAACCACACCGAAGTAATTATTTGTTTTATTTCCCAATCCCAACCTATTCATCCCCTGGAGCAAAACTGGTAATACTCCATACCTAACACCATGGTGTTATCGGTAAAATTAATTACCATTTCATGTTTAAATCTAATTTAAATATTTAACTATCGCTTTGGAGCAAAACTGGTGGTACTCCATTCTCGATCACCTTTCAGATTTGATAATTTAAATTATCAATTCACATTTTAATCTAATTAAATATTCATTAAAACTCCACTTAGTTTTAATCTTCTCCAAAAATCAATATCCTGCCTTTAACTGGGTTAAAGAACCAATGTCATCTAAAACACGATTCACGATAAACCCAAATCACATTTGATATTAAATACAAGGCTCTGAATAGAAAATATACCAGCTTATATTCAATATCAAGTTCTGAAACCAACAAATATCGTATTGGAAATAACGATATAAAATATATCTTTCAAATTCCCATAACAATATCTGTATAGCCACGAAATCCAACATCGAAATATTCCGAAGATAATTTCGATTCAACTCCAGTCCAATTTACGTATTGGGAATAGTGATTATTTTTAAAATCACTTTCAAATTCAATTTATTTATTTCAAAAATAAATTGATTTTAATTCTAGTTCAAAACCGGTTCATTTTGACAAAAACTATTTTTATCATTTCAAATGTGGAGTTTTTCATCCCAGTTCTTTCTAATTCACATATTATGATTCTACACAAATTATTAATATTTTTAATAATTTTATCAAGGCCCGTACAGTCGATTTCCAACAACGGCCATGGAACTGCACTTACAGCGACCTTTTCTGAAATTGATTTGGACATAATTACAAATCCAACCGTTGGATTTCAAATTTCTAATATTCATCGGAAAGCTCTTTTCGATACGAACCCAACGGTTCCGGTTTTAGGAGAATCCGACGGTCGGATCTCCCGTAATGTCCATTCGAAGTCAATGGTCGAAATTCACGAACTGCCGCGGCGCAGCGCATTCTATTCAGGCCATTATATATATAATATATATATATTATATATATTTCGTCGATTTCCTTTTTAAAACGTATCTTATAAATCGTTTTAAATTCGTTTTCAAAACCATTTCAACTCTATATTCAATTTTAAATCAAAATTGAATATTTCATATCATTACAATATAAATGATAATATTTTCAAAACGTTATATTTTGAATTCACTTCTTTTCTATATTCATTATAAAAACGAATATAATCGATATAACTATCGTTCACGTCAAAATGACACAACTCTAATCAACACGGCTTTATATATATATATATATTTCAATAAATTCGTTATTCTATTCAACAAATGAATATTTATTCCATTCAACACATGAATACATATTTCTTTCAACACACGACCAATCTCAACACATGAGTACTGTCAACACACGACTATTTTTGTTATGTAAAATATTTTATAAAACTATGGTATCTATCGTTTGATTTTTAATTGGGCTCCACCGTGAAGTAGTGTATAGTCTAAATATGATGAAGATGTAAATTTTATTATTTAAAATATTCTACTCAACACATGAACATCGTCAACACATGACTATTTTTATATTCAACACATGAATTCCCTTTTATAATATTCATTATTTTCCCGATTGGAATGAGGCCCAATCAATCACCATATAATGTTAATTATATGGATTCCATACAACACATGTATATAATAGCAACGATAAACAATCAACCATCATCCAAGGTGCACCACACAACTGCATAAGCATCAAATATAAATAATTAACGCTTACACAGCCTGTCGACCAATCGATCGACATACAATTAAATAATTGGGATTAGTGTACGCCAAATTTCATCCCAACACCCGTGTGGGGTTTCAAATCAACAAACACTGAATATTATTTGTGCAGTTGGGCGATGTGTAAAATTTATCATCCCAAATAATATCAGTCAAATCAGTGTGTATAAACAAATCGGCGATTTGTTTATAGATATTTATTTGCTCACATTCACTATATTCATATTCACGTTAGAAATTATATTTTTAACGATAATTTATTTATTTCAACCATCTACAATTTATTATCGATTTCACATCAACATCACAAACAATTTTCACAACACATCAATCAAACAAACAAGCCATCCATGGTTTGTGGATGACGAGTGTCGGGTGCTGCCAAGCACCGTCTGCATCTTAGTGTGTGTATATATATATATATATATATATATATAACTAGAAAAAGAAATTTAGAGTGAGAAGTTCTCACCAGCTAGCTAATTCAATATCACGAATCTTCTTATGTAGAACATCTTAACCGTGCTCGCCTTTCATCACTTTCGTTGCCCGTAGCCACTACATATATAAAATCATATTTTTATATTGTTGCTATGTATATAAAAATCATATTTTTATAATCACCCCATATGGATAAAATCCTATTTTTACACCGCTACTATATAGATAAAAATTCAATTTTTACATCGCTACTATACAGATAAAATTTCTATTTTTACATCGCTACTATATAGATAAAAATTCTATTTTTACATCGCTACTATATAGATAAAAATTCTATTTTTACATCGGTGTTCATATAATAAAGATTATATTTTTATCACGCTATTCTCTATATAAAGATTTCGCCTTTTCAAATATAAAGATTCCGCCTTTTCATTTCATCACTATAAAAATCACATTTTTATTTCAACGTATATATATAATAAAAATCAGATTTTTATTTCGCTACATATATAAAGATGATATTTTTACTATCTTACCTATATAAAAATAATATTTTTATATCTTCTATTATATAAAGATCATATTTTTATTCTTCACATCATATAAAAATTATATTTTTAACCTTTTCGTTATATAAAAATTGAATCTTTCTTTAATAAAAATCCTAGCTTTCTTTTATATAAAAATTTGATTTTTCTACTTTCTACATTCATATAAAAATACGATCTTTCTAACTATAAAAATCAAATCATTGTTTATAAAAAAATCACATCTTTTAAAGTATAAAAATCATATCATTATATAAATTTCTGATTTTTTCCTAATTAATATCAGTCTCCATACAAACAAAACAAAACAACAAACAAAAAAAACTATTAAAATCAAGAAACTTACAGTTTGAAGGAAAAAAGGGGCGTGTGGACTGTTTCAGCGCAGATTGAAGAAGGAGGGGGAAGTCGCAGCGAAGGGGGGAGGCGGGGGAGGCTGCGCGCCGGCGGAGGTGGGGACAGGCGGCGCGGATCGGGTGGGAGGAAGCTTCGTGGGGTTTTGGGTTGAAGGAGGGGGGCAGAGGAATTAAAAGGGAAGAGAGAGAGAGGGTGGATTAATCTTTTTATTTATTTATTTATTTAATTTCAAAAAGTTGACTTTTTATTTCAACCTCGAAACGAGGCCCACCGCCTGTCGTCCATAGCTAATTACCCCCATTCCGAACACAATGGGATATGTATCGTAGAGTGGTTTGATCGTTATGATCAGTTTTCATCAAAATCAGAATATAACTCTATATATTGAATTCGAACGCGCACTTCAATTTACTGAGGTCACATACTAACTCGAAAAATTCCAAAAAAATATTTTCTAGCTTCGTATTGACGATACGGTCCTAACAAAACTAGTTTCATCGAATTCTGAGACCGTTGGAAAAATGGCCATTTTCCAGTCGATTAAAATCAACTAAAACTGGTCAAACCCGTTTTCCTTTGCCACGCTCACATATTGATTCGAAAAATTATGAAATTTGAAACCTAGCAATAATTTGACATCATGGACCCAACAAAAGTGGTTTCGTCGAAATCCGTGGTCGTTTGCAAAATTCCCATTTTTAAGGGCCTGAATTCCATAGCGACTATTCAGAATTGTCAACTGGACATATATTTTGATTCCCGCTATGAAATCTAAATTTTTCAGATTCGTTGGAAAGATATTCTCAATTAGATCCTAATGTTTTTGGTTTCACTAAAATCCGGATTGTTTTGCACCCGGTATGTTCATTTGAAGTTTGAAATCGAATTATCGAACTACCGCGCCATTTTCAATTCTATTTATACCTATAAATAATTATTTATATTCTAATGACGACGTATATAATATATACATTCGAACTCTATTCAAAATAAATTTCTCGTTGATATTATTTAAAATAATTCATTTTAAATGTTCAAAATTCGCTAAAATTGCCAAAATAAAAATTATAAACTGGCCCATATTTTCGGGTTGTTACACAAAATAAACCGGATTTTAGTGAAACGAAGAATATCAGAATCTATTTGAGAATATCTTTCCAACGAAACTGAAAAATTGAAATTTCATAATGGGAATAAAAAGTTATGCCCAGTTGAAAATTCAGAATAGTCGCTATGGAATTCTGGCCCTTAAAAATAGCCATTTTGCAAACGACCTTTGTTTTCGACGAAACCACTTTTGTTGGAACCGGATTGTCAAATTTTTGCTAGATTCAAATTTCCATAATTTTTGAAATCAATATGTGAGCATGGCAAAGGAAAACGTGTTTTGACAGTTTTAGTCAATTTGGACCGACCAGAAAATGGCCATTTTTCAAACGGTCTTCAAATTTAACGAAATTAGTTTTTTTAGGGCCGTATCGTCAATACGAAGCTAGAAAATATTTTTTCGGAATTTTTATAGTCCGTATGTGGCCCCAGTAAATTGAAATGTACGTTTAAAATTCAATATAATGATTTAAGTGTTGATTTGAACGAAAACTAAGCGTAACAGCCGAATTGGCTTACGAAACATATCCCATTGTGTTCGGAATGAGGGTAATTAGCCATGGACGACAGTCATTGGGCCTTGTTTGGAGTTAAGATGTAAAATCCTCATTTCTCGAAATAAATAATATCAAATATAATATATGTATATTCTCTAAACCTAATCTCCCTCATTCGTTAAAAATAACCCGTTGTTCAAAAAGAAAAGCCTCCTCCTCAAATCGAGCTGCCGTGTCCCCTGGCCATCGCGCCACCTCGCCGGAGCGCCGCACCGTCGCTGGTGATCCCCCCTCCCTCGCGTCTCTCTCCTCGCTCCATTGAAGGACCCCACGCCCTAAACCAGCACCTAATCCGCAAGCTCCAGCCTCCCTTGCCACCGTACTGCTGGCGCCGCCGCCGCCCAGGGAGGAGCTGCGCCTCCTCAGCCTCCGACCACCAACCGCTTTCTCCTTCCTCCTCCCCCCTTCGATTTGAAGAGCCACGACCCCCATTTTTTCTCCCCCAAATGCAACGCAATATACCCCTAGCCACCACAGTCCGCAAGTGCCTCTAGTGACCAGCGCTGCGCCCTCCTCCGACCGCGACTCCAACCAACGGGCCCTCTTTACAGTAAAGATCCATTTTTTCTGATTTTCCCTCTTCGCGTTGACCACCCGAAGAGCCACCATGAAGTACTAGCGCCATCCCGCTCCACCTCCGAACGCAACGAGCCTCCTCTCTATGTGAAGGTGAGATTTTAATTTGAATTTTTTTCATGTATTCATGTGTATAAAAATTAAATTTTTATATAGAATAGAAATTGGATTTTTTATATAGGATTCATGTAAAGAAAGACATGGTTTTGAAATATAGAAAGACATGATTTTTAAATAAGAAGTTCTGATTTTTATAAGTAAAAAGATTATATTTTTATAACATATAAAGATTAGATTTTTTTGAATCCAAAGATTTGATTTTTATTAAGGAAAAGATTTGATTAAAGAAGCGATTTTTACGCGAACGGTATAAGAAGAAAGATGTGATTTTTGTATGAAGCGATATAAAAATATAATCTTTACAATATATGAAGTGAAATAAAAAATATGAACTTTATTTTTATCATGAAGTAGCAAGAGTGAAGATTCGATTTTTATATGAGTAGCGGATTAAAAATAGAAATTTTATATAATAGAGAATATAAAAATATGATTTTTATGTATGTAACGAAATAAAAATCTGATTTTTATTATGCATATAGTGAAATAAGAATGTGATTTTTTATAGCGTTGAAATAAAAATATGATTTTTATTTGTGAACAGTATGGAAAGATGGAGTTGGAATGTCGGGTAAATCCAAACCATCGTCCAATATAGAACTGGCGGAGTGGATCCCAAAGATGAGAACTCCTCACTTTTAATTTGTTTTCTAGTTGAAACATATACTAGGATGCAGACGGTGCTTAGCAGCACCCGACACCCATTGTCCACAGACCATGGACGACTTGTTTGTTTTCCGTTTGTGGTGTGAATATTGATTGTGTGATGTGGAATGGAATAACTTATTTTATGGTTAAAAATATAATTTTTAACGTGTATATAAAATAAATATTTATAAACAAATCGGACAATTTGTTTATGTACACACATTTGACTGATATGGATTGGGACGATAAATTTTACACATCGCCCAACTACACAAATAAAACCTGTGTTTTATTGTTTGAAAACCCCCCACAGGTGTTGGGATGAAATTGGACATACACTAGTCCCAATAATTAGCTGTATGTCGATCGATTGATTGACAGGCTGTTATAAGCGTTAAATATTTATATTTAATGCTTATGCAGTTGTGTGGTGCACTCTGGATGATGGTTGATTGTTTATCGTTGCTATTATATACATGTGTTGTAGGCAATCCATATAATTAACATTACATGGTAATTGATTGGGCCTCATTCCAATTTGGAAAGTAAAGAATATTATAAAATGAAAATTCATGTGTTGAATAAAAGAATATTCATGCGCTGTATAAAAGAAAATTCATGTGTTGAATAAAATATATATTCATGTGTTGAATAAAAGAATATTCATGTGTTGAATAAAAGAAGATTCATGTGTTGAATAAAAGAAAATTCATGTGTTGAATAAAATATATATTCATGTGTTGAAGAAAATATTCATTTGTTGAATAGAATAACGAAATTATTGAAATATATAAAGCCGTGCTGATTATATATGCGCCATTTTGACATGAATGATATTTATATCGATTATATTCGTTTTTATAATGAATATAGAAAGGGAAGTGATTTCAAAATATAACGTTTTGAAAATATTATCATTTACATATTAATGATATGGAATATTCAATTTTGATCTGAAATTGAATATAAGTTGAAAATCATTTTGAAAACGAATTTAAAATGATTTATAAAATACGTTTTGAAAGGAAATCGACGAAATATATACAATATTATATATATACAATGTCCTGAATAGAACGCGCCGCGCTGCGGCAGTTCGCGAATTTCGACCATTGACTTCGAATGGACATTACGGGAGATCCGACCGTCGGATTCTCCTAAAACCGGAACCATTGGGTTCGTATCGAATAGAGCTTTCTAACGAATATTATAGATTTGAAATCTAACGGTTGGATTTGGAATTATGTCCAAATCAAATTTGGAAAAGGTCGTTGTAAGTGCAGTTCGAGGAAATCGACTGTACGGGCCTTGATAAAATTATTAAAAATAGCAATAATTTGTGTAAAATCATAAGAAATGATTTAGAAAGAATTGGGTGAAAAATTCCATATTTGAAAAGATAAAAATACATTTTTATCAAAATGAACTAGTTTTGAACTAGAATTATAATCCATTTATTTTTAAAAATAAATAAATTGGATTTGAAATGGTTTTAAAGATAACCAGAAGTTCCAATATATAAATTGGAATGTATTTGAATCAAAATTATCTTTGGAGTATTTCGATGATGGATTTCATGATTACAGATATTGTTGTGGGAATTTGAAAGATGTATTTATATCGTTATTTCCAATACGATATTTGTTGGTCGTAGAATTTGATATTGAGTATAAGCTGATATATTTTCTATTCAGAGCCTTGTATTTAATATCAAGTGGGATTTGGGTTTGTCGTGAATGGTGTCTTCATTAACACTGTTCTTAAACCCAGTTGAGAAAAAGATTAAATCTTTTTATTTAGATTTAATGAAGTATATCAATTAAATAATATTTAATTGGAATGGAATTGATTTTTGGGTTTATCGTGAACGGTGTTTTAAATAACACTTGTTCTTTAACCCGATAATTAATGGAATGTGAATTGGGTTTATCGTGAACTGTGTTTTAATGACATTCATTCTTTAACCTGATTTACAGTGAAATGTGATTTGGAATTTATAAATATTTTGCTAAGATTTAAAGAAGATTTTCCAAAGTAAAGTTTTCCAATTTAATATAATAAATTGGAATGGAATGGAATTCGATTTGGTAATAATCAAAGTGAATTTCTATGGGGGAAGACAACTAATATATCTGGAATTTAGAAGGCTTTGTCGTTATTCCATTTATATTATTACTCGGATATGGAAGTTTATATCGATCATATATATCGTTTTATTTTCTATGAAGATTTCATTGTTAATGGAATGTGATTTTGGGTTGTCGTGAATGGTATCTTTAATAATACCGTTCTTAGACCTAACGGAGTTAAGAAAATCAAAAACTAACTGAGATTAGTTAAGTTGAATCGTTTCCTGGGTATTGATCTGATGTTGGTTCCGGCCTTCGGGGTTATTACTTAGGGAATTGTTCACTTGCTAATTTACGGTTAAATGCTGAAGGAATAGAATGTAATTTTGGGTTATAGTGAACTGTGTTTTAAATGACATTGGTTCTTTAGCCCAGTTAAAGACAGGATATGGTTTCCCAAGTTAAACAATCATTAATATTGATTTTTGCGAAGATTAAAACCAAGTGGAGTTTTAATGAATCTTTAATTAGATTGAAATGATCGAGAATGGAGTATCACCGGTTTTTCTCCAAGCGATAGTTAAATTTTTAATTAGATTTGAACATGAAATGGTAATTGAATTTACCGATAACACCGTGGTGTTAGATATGATGTATTACCAGTTTTACTTCATGGGATGAATAATTTGGGGTTGGGAAATTTAAAACAAATGATTACTTCGGTAAGGATTGTATATCCCGACTAGTTTGGATAAACCATAATTTGGTTTGAATTGAAATCCAAAGGAAGATTAAAGAATAAATTTAAAAGAATTTATCTTTGATAAAATTAATGGGAACTTTTCCCTATAGATGTGAATATTTGAATAAAACAATATTCTGAATTGGAATGAGGTGTACGTTGTGTTTGTGTAACACTTGTTTATTATATACGCGAGTTATTCGGAAAGGCCGGGTCTATACCCATTCTGAATAACTGATTCGACGATAAGTCGACAATGAAGACAGTGGTTGAAGACCGGAAGTCTTCACATCGTTTGGATAATTACTGATGATCTTGATTGGGCTGTACACCCAAGAGGAGGGAATAATTTGGTGATCATCCAGACGTACTTTGAGATCGATGGATATGCGAGGAATAAGGTTCCTCCGGTTTCGTTCAGACCCAGAACGGACTTGTAAATGGATATGTGTCTGACATCGGATTTCAATCTGTGTGATTGATATTGGTTGCATAGTGTGAATTGCCTGTGTGGCATGCTGAGATGCAAATGATCAAGGCTTCTGTTGAAAAGAAGAGTCTTATGATTGATGATCAAAGCACGACCTTTGTGGCATAGCTTTGTGTATAACATTAATTCACGAACCTCACACCCCGGTTGTGAACCAGAAATGGCAGAGGACATCTGGGAGGGCATGTGTTTCCTTCTAGCTAGGGTGGTGTCAGCGACCTACCAGCCCTGACATTTATATTATTTTCACCTATGTGGTTGTTGGATTGCGATGCACCTCGGATATATCGGTGATTATGTGGAGCCAATGGAGTCATAGGACTCATTTACGCCCCAAAGGGCGGGGAAACGCAGTGTTCAGGCATTTTAATCCACATCGGTGGACCGACCCTGACGATCTAAAGCTCACTCGAGCTCTGACTTGAGGGGCTGGCTAGAGCATCTTGAAGTGGTGAGGATGATCCCTTGCCTCGGTTCACATATGGAAATCCAACTTCCAATACATGACTTTGCGGTTTTGATTGTAGAACCTATATATGGTGACATAGTGGTATGGGGCACTTATGCCATCTATGATTGATACTTATGATTGAAATTGTTTTGACACTATACACTTATAGTAATAATAAAAGATGAAATTTAGCATATCAAGCATTCTTCGGCTATTATAAGGTAAAACCCTATCCTCCGGCTTGTGTAGCATTGTGTGATGGGACCTGGGCCTTATAATTGTTTCATTGTTCTTTATTTAGCATTGCGCTATTGTTTTATGCACTGGTATTTTTGGGAGGAAACCTGTTCCGTGTCATACAGCGTGGTCCCTTGATTTACCTAACTTTAAAATAAAAATTAATAACTGTTTTAGTTCTCACACCAGTCACATGACTGACCTGGAGTTTATTGTTTTAACCTAAACTCCAGGTGCCTCTATTTTCCGCACGGGCAGCTAGTAGTTTTGGTTTTGCAGATATATATTCACAGGATCCTGGTTTATAGCTGGAACGGCACTCGGAAAGCTCTGTATCCGTGTATTACTTTTAGTTGTGTTTGTTATTATTTTTCCACTACTATGTGATGTAAATTGAATCTCTGATATTTTTCTGATGTATAATATTTATTCATACTCTGTATATTCTATTATTCTGATGGAATTGTTGTAATAAACAATCAAATGTTCTTCTGTTTGTGTTCTGATGTGGCTTGTCCTCAATTCAATCCGTGCTTTCCTTATCGGGGAAGTTCGGGTCGTTTCAGGTTTGTTGAGTGGCAATAACAATAATTAAGGACTCGTATTCTTCATCTAAACCCCCGGTGATAAATAATATTTGCTCACTGTCACTTATTTTGTGTCCAACAACACTTAACTTGTCACGCAAACTTTTTATTTTGCTTAAGTACTCGTTCACGCTCATATCTTCTTTCTTTGAGTTTTGCAATTCTCTCCTATATTGCATTACTCTAGCTGCAGACTGTGAGTTAAAAATTTTCTCTATAGCCGTCCACATTTCGTATGATGAGTTGCATCCCACAATCCGTGAAAGCATATTCGAACTGATAGAGGATAAAAGCCATGACGAAAGTAAGCTATCCTGTTTTTGAAATCCGGCATATTCAGGATTTGGTATGGTTTTTACTCCTTGATCTGTTATCATTATTGGTGGAATAGTTAATGTTCCTTTTATATAATCTGGCAAGCCATATCCCCTGAGAGCAATCTCAATTTGGTATCTCCATAATATATAATTGTCTTCATCTAGAGATGTGGTAATAATTTTGCTTTTTGGTTATATCAGGTTGTGCCAGTGTGGTGAAGCATCATTACCCATGTCGCCAGAGACAACTGAAGCGACTTCGTTGTTTGTCATGGTTGTTTAGGGTTCAGTGAGGCAAGAAGATGCAGTAGAAACTTAAGGAATGAAGGAAGATTAAAAAAACACTGGAAAATGGGAGATGTGTGCTTGGCATGGAAGAGAAAAAAAACTTTACGTATGATGTTAAGCCTCTCGGCGGATTTGCTCCGATACCATAACTAGAATATGAGAAGATACAATGATTGTATTATTGATTGAGAGAATAATATTTTGTACACTGACTAATGAAAATAGTGCTGATATATATAGAAGAAATAATGTAATGTTAACATATGTAAATGAGGCAATGTTCCAAAATAACAATTAGCCATTATGACTAAATTATTGTAGGAGATAAGGCAATGTCCTAAAATGACAATTAGCCGTTATGACTAAACTGCTATAGGAAATAATGCAATGTCCTAAAATGTCAATTAGATGTTATGTCCAAATTCCTATGATGAGATAAACTAGTCGAAAATTGCAATAGTAATCATTTGTTCATCTATTTATTTTTTGGCTTATTATATGTCTTACATAAGTAGACTAATAAAACTAACTCATAGTTGCAGATAGAAAAATCATTGAATCTATGTTTTTTTTTGTTGCGGTTAGTACTAATATTTATTGTACCCACTTATATTATGTTCCAGTTTTATTTTTTTATATGTTATACAATGTAGTAAGTTCCATTATCTTGTGTTTAAATTGTTCTTCACATTATTAGTCTTTAAAGTTATGTTAATTATATTGTTTGGTCCGCAAACGTATATAAATTTACTATCATGGAAAGTTGCATGTTTTTTATAAAGTGAGAGAAAAAAACCATTCTTAACTATTGCTGAAAATTTTGTATATTTTTCCATGAAATAATATGTATTGATATTGTGTTGCTGGGTACTAGAAATTTGTTTGCTACATGACAAGATGGTGCATGTAAAACAGTAGTACCGGTCTGAAACGTCTTATTAATAGTATATTTTTTTGGTACTATCACTTACAAAATTTCAATATATATGACCAATCATAAATTCCACATATGGGCAATGTATTAGAATTGAATCATATGACAAGTCACATGTATTTTACTAGGATTTTCCACCTCCTACTCATTCATTGATGTTAAATATATGATAGTGTAAATTAACATGTAAACCGCCTTTTAATACATTTGTGTATCAAACCATAAACACAAGTAATTTGGTAATAATAAATATAGCTAGCTGGACCATGTAAGAGAAAGCAAAATATAATTAGTACAGATACTACACCAAAAATATGTTAGAAAATTTTCAGTTTTTGCATGCAGGAAATATAAAAAGTGATTTTTCAATAAAGGAGACATTTTTACAACTTCAAAAAGGCTAAACTTTTTTTGGGTGTACGCTTACCTCGCGTTCTTTCCCATCTAAATTTTACATTGATGTACACTAGATGTTCTACAAGCGATATACTTTGATTCAACCACGATTGAGATTTTACGATTTTAGTGACTCGTTTATGGTAGGTAAATCTTGAAGTTACCATCCATCATTTTCAAACCACTTATTTAGCAAAAGGAAAAAAGCATTAAAATATTTGATATCTTATACATTCTTTTTTCCCCATTTGTTTGATATGACTAACCATAATTCGTTTATACATATTATCGAGGTTAAAATTTTCAACTTGGTCTAACTATTTTGGTATAACAATACATGGTAGTTTGGAGTTGCCAATGGTTTACATATAGCTCTTGAATTCTTTATCCATTTGATGTTTTCCGATAATATTTCCCTTTAGCAATAATGCCAAAGTTGAAGACCAATCCTAAGATTAGTTATTTTACATGAGTTTTTTATATAATTTTTTAACCTACATACGTTTACTACAAATAATTGTTAAAATTATTTTATCTTAAAGTATGCCTGATTCTTTTATGTTAAAATGATAGTATCGAACCCAACTATTCATTTATTTATTTTCCTATACTTGCTATGAAAGAATGATTTTACCCTTAAAAATTTGCAGAGACCATGACATTATTAAGTTAATAAGTAAGGTAATCATGTCATTCTTTTAATTTTATCTTATGATTTTATATGATTATTCAATTGCAAGATGTGCATTTGAATATTTTAGTCTTCTCATAAAAATATGGTTTTTTTTTCTTAAGAATTAAAATAGCTACATTATGGGCATACAACTCATTAAGAGCTATGTCATTCTTTTACTGGATTTGACTGCTATAGTTTGACATTCCTTATAAATTCCAGGTTATGAAATAACAATGTTAGTAATACATAAGCCCACTTCAGTGGATGATGCAACTTCTATACTGGACCGAAAGCGTATACAATTGATTTTAGTACTGGATTGTGCTGAACCAATTTAGATTTACTGTAATGAGGAACATTTGTTTCTAACAGAAACAACCAAACCTAAAGAAAAAGTTGGGTGATTTTGGTTAGATTCCATCGAAATATTCCATACGCATTTTTTTACTATAGAAGAAAAAACTTGAGACAAGATAATGTTTCTGGATATTTGTCTTTCGAAAAGGTAGTAGTGATAACATATAACCAATGACAACACCTTTTCATTAAAATAGTTTCAGCAGTTGTCTTTAATTAACTTATCAATGTCTACTTGATGGGCTGTTATACTTAATATTTTTTAATATAAGTTAAATAACTATTATGTTCTTATGATCAACTATTGATGTTAACAAAATTTGTTATGTATTTTACCATGTAAAGTATACACTACTTACTAGTAATTGTTAATGGATCATGTTAGCATTTTTTTAGCATGCTCTAATGTATCCATTTCATGTATGAAGTCGATTACACCATCCAAACGAGGTAACAGGAGCTCAACTTTTTGCCGATGCCCACTCCCATTCCTCGGTATTTCACGGTTTGCCTCCGTCCATCTATCCGTCTACGTTTCTAAATCGCTAGGATGTTAAAAGCCCTCATGGACTGATTTGAGGTAAAACCCTTCTTGGCATTTGTTTCTGTTTCAGATGTTAGGAAATCCATTAGACTTAAAAAGGTATGTTTGTTCCATATGTTTTTTTTTTGAAAACTATATCTCAGTACATGAAACACCAATAAAACAGAGTTTTATGCTTGCTCATAGTGGACATAGACATGGTTAATTGGAAAGATTGATGCCACCTTACCTTAACTACTCATAAGATAGTGTTAACATGTGTACTCGGCTATTGAATATCTATTTGAATTAGTAATGTTATGTTTCTCGAAAAGTTTATGTTTTGTCAGTGAAAAATAATTAATATTCGTTCTAATCTGAACTTCATGAAACCAGTTAATTTACATTCGTATTTAGGTTCTTATTTATGTGCTAACTGAATTAAGATATAAAGATTGCACTGTGCTACTATTTTTCTCCCTATCAATCGTGTTTAAATTTGCAACTATTCTTTTCCACAACTTAAGGAAAATTGGGTTTCTTATAACGACTATATATATTTGTCTACATATTATTGAAACTTACACATATTTAGATGGAAAATTTTCAATTTTTTAATAATTATTTTATTTTTAAATATATTGTTTGTAGATTCTTTTTTCCCAATAGTGATAACGTGAAATTGTGGGTCCTAAGAAAATTTTAAAATTAAAGTACGATTAACTTATATCATTTTATATATTAATGGTATATATAGTGTTAATAGTATGATAGTCAGACTATAAGAAATTTTTGTTGGATTTATAATCCATTTTTTCTTTAAGAAAACGTTAACTTATGTTGCTAGAAAAAAGCATGAAATCCTAAACAAATGTTGTGAAATTCTGAATCTACTACCGTACTATAATTCATTTCTACCAAAAAGCTTACCTTTTAGTGCTTTTTTTGTTAGTCTAATCTGGATTTAGTGCGAGTACAGCTTAAAATTTTATCCATTGGTGCAGGCCCATTTTCACTCCTTTTGCTTTCACGTGCATGATGAGATCAAGTCCAACTCTCTTTTGCAGAATTTTTAACATTTTCAAGCACCAATGCCTCCTTTTGTTTATAAATAAGCATAACAATAAAAGCTTGGTTGTCATGATGATGGAGGAAGAGAGATGCTGCTTCAAGGAGGAGAAGTTACGATAAACCAAAGTTAGAAGAAGTTCATGTAACCACATCATGAACAGCATGACTATGGAGATAAGAGCCTACTGTTTACAGGCAGAAAAGGAAGAAAGAAGCGGACTAAGGCAGAGATTATCACCGGAATTGACCAAGTTGCTGCATATTGATATTTTTTGAGTTTGAAACAATTGGAGTTATAATTTATTTTTATTTTTATTACATTTACCAATTTTTACAAGTTGAAAAAAGATTCCCTTTTTATTTTCATTTTTTTTTACCAGTTTGTATATACTTTATCATTGAACTCTCTTGGGTTTATTCGAATAGAGTAAATGTTGAAAATAAACTTGATTTTAAAAGGAAACATAAATTATGGAATAGATTTAATTATTGTATTTAGGAAAGGATAAAAATAAATGGTAATAAATATTAGAGTTATTATATATGTAATAAAATTATCTAGGGAATGGTTTATTAAGGCAAGTCTAGAAATTAGAGAATAAGGAAAAATATGGAGAAGAAGAGTTTAGAATCTTTATTGTGTTATAAATATAATTGTACTCTCTCATTTGCGGCATGAAGAAAAATGAAGCAATAACAATGTAGTTGTTCATTAATTCTACCTTTGATCTCTCTCCTCTTCTCTATATCAAATTCCAACATGGTATTAGAGCTAGGTTAGAGAGGAGAGGGAGAAAAGACTCTCGATGATTTGTTGCTTTGTTTCATAAAAAAAAAGCCGATGAAAATTGCTAATGCATCTGCAAATTTCGAGATGTAGATGTGGATGCTTTGAGATCTGAAGAAAACAGCGAGCAGGGTGACAATGCACGAAGGAGATGCAGAAGGTGGCAAATGGCCGTCGAATGGTTCAGCGTAAGATGAAGAGTAAGAGAACATGGCACAAGTGGTTATGGAAGAGAATTTATTTTAGAGTTGTAGGTGAGAAGTGCACCATGGAGAAAAGTGCTCCAATATTCAAATAGTAGAGTTGAAGAGACGTGCTTCAACAATTGAAGGTGATGAGAAGTGCATCACAAATCGAAGAGAAGTGCTTCGTTTATTAACTTAATAACTTTGAATCAAGGAATCTGCTTGGAGTAATAGAATCAAGTTTAAGGGGGAATATTGAAAAAACTTGGTTTTAAAAGGAAATATAAATTATGGAATAGATTTAATTATTGTATTTAGGAAAGGATAAAAATAAATGGTAATAAATATTATAATTATTATATATGTAATAGAATTATCTAGGAAATGTTTTATTAAGGCAAGTTTAGAAATTAGAGGATAAGGAAAAATCTAGAGAAGAAGAGATTAGAATCTCTATTGTGATATAAATATAATTGTACTCCCTCATTTGTGGCATGAAGAAAAATGAAGCAATAATAATGTAATTGTTCATTAATTCTACCTTTGATCTCTCTCCTCCTCTCTATATCAAATTCCAACAGTAAATGCCATCAACAAGTCTAATATGATTTATATTTAAATGAACATGCTTGGGAGGTTAATTGAACTCTAACTATAGAGAGAGCTTGCTGTAGTAACGCCCATCCTAAAGTGGAGGTAGGAAGGCAGACAATCTTAAGCTAACGCAGATGGTATGGGGTGCATTGTTGGCAACTGGAATGATAGTGAAATGCTACAATGACAGCAGAGCTAGAGTGGAAGGTAAAGCCAGGTTATGCAATAAGGTTGCACAGTAAAAGTAAGTGGGAGCATGGAACAAATTTGTCAAAGTAGTGTACTTTCACTTCCAATCTAGGAAACAAGTTCCATTTGTCATGTCAAGGTGCAAGTTTCAATTGTCATACCAATTTTGCAAGGAACTCTTGCCTCTCTCTCTTTCTTATCTTTTTCTACCAATTTGTTTGTTTGTTTTTTCTGTATACATAAATTTTATCCTTTGCGTTCAGTACATTGATGAATCAAATTTAGCTATATAATGTTTATTTGTTCTTATCTTATTCTAATATCTATGTATTTCATTACTTGAAGTCTATAATGGGTTTTCTTATATCGTATTCGATCAGAATTCCCTTAATGCCATGTTTTAGTGCTTGAAGTTCATTCTTTTTTAAAATATGGACTACCTAAGATCATTGCAGCTACCAGAGTTCAATAATAGTTACGGTTGTATATGACTTTCATTTGCACAAATTTGAAACATCTGTTGACAGTCCATTAGCAAGTTCTATGAAAAGGTATGATTGTTTTAAAACATTTATATCATTTAATGAACCTGGGACTCAAAAAAAGGAATGCCAAACCCATAAACTGTCTGTTGCTACTGCTTCAAGAATCATTGACGACACTTTTTTATGTCCAGTGAACATTCCTTTCCATCCCGTTGGGTAGTTTTTCCAAGGCTAATGCATGCAATCTAAACTTCTAATTATACCTAGAAATCCTCTAGCTCCTCCCCTACGTAGTATCCTGCTTATATCGTTTGGTCCAGGCGTTCATAGATACTCCTCCCCGAATTGTTGAACAATTGTTTTACTGAATTCTTTTAGACACTCTAGTGCTGTTGAAGCTGCGATTCAGAAAATATTCGTCCATTTGGTCACCAGTTGTTCCATAGCTTAACATCCTTAACACTGATGAAATTTTGATGTGGGGGTGAGTGGTTGATTTCTTGTGCTCCGTTTAGTCTATAAGTGAAATATGGCCGGTTTGATTGATGAAGTTTAAGATAAATTTTTGAGAAAATAGCCAGACTCATACGAAACCGACGGCGGAACAATGTTATATCGTAAGTCGAATTGTCAATGAAGTAATCCCTCATTAGTCTTTCATGTCCATCCTTGTGGTCTCTCTTATACCGTCGGTCAATCCGGCCATGTATACTACCTCGACGGCTGTTCATTGAGCCTTCAGCAAAAAAATTGGAATACCAAACCATTGCTTGCTATTCCAGCACCTCCTCCGTCTCTTCCTCCATTTCTAGTTCAGCATCATCGGTTTGATTCATGACTTCGTAGTACTAGTAGTACAGGTTTGGATCCATTTATTTCTACAACTTCAAGTTAATTTTTTATATGTGCTTCTTGAAATGATGCGTTTGAGATGTGGTTGGTGCTAATATTATAGTTCAAAGACACCAACATGGCCACAATGTATGCACTAACAGTTAGTAGTTGTCACATCATATATTTTAAACACAACATCATGGCTACAGTGCATACAATAAGAGATCGTAGTTGTCACATTAATTACTTTGAAGACAATGTCATGGCTCCATTGTATGCCATCATGGATATAGTGTACGCTAAAGAGGAGTAATTTATTACATTAGTTACTTTAAGGACACCATCATGGCTACAGTGTACACTACAGGAGAGTAATTTGTCACATTTAGAAACATCATATTTATACAGCTTAGTTGGGAGATTGTTTCGTCGTTATCCGTATGGAAAGTCGGGCTTGGAGTGTTGTTACTTTATAACGGAAAATTCTATGCCATTATAACTTTATAACGGTAAAGAGTTTTCCATTATAAAGTTACAACGGCAAAGAGTTTGTCGTTGTAATGTTATAATGACAGACTCTTTGCCGTTATAAACCCCCCTTGGCTAGCCCCGTGGCTGCTTCCCCCCTTCTGGTTGCTTGGCTCGTTCGATCAATTGCACAACAAGAGAGAGAATAAGTGAACATAACAGATTGTTGGTTATGGTCTTAGATGGTCCCTAAAGTGCAGCTGTAACAAAGAAGTGGATTACACAAGATAAAAGTAGGGATATCAATTTTGGTTTACTCTTTGCTTAGTTATTTCTTTGCTATCTATCATTAAAATTTGTTTACATCCAAATATTTTCTTTCTCCTTTATAGGGTTTATTTCAATAGGTGTGTTTAAATCTCAAATGAATTATGAAACTCTATTCTAAAATAATATCAGTAAATTGTTCATCGTGTCCAAGTCACGTAATTGGTCGTCATGTAGCATTTCTATATGTGTTTTTCAGACTATGTTCAGGCATTTAAGGAATGAGATTCACACTATTTTATGATTTTTGTGCTAGCTGGAATGAGATTCACACTATTTTATTATAGTGGTGAGCTTAGTTAATTGCATGATCTTAATGTTTTTTTTTAATGTTTTCTGGTTTTGTTCAAGCATTTAGAAGATTTAATACTATTGTGATTGTTTGAAGGAACTAAAGATTAGAGAGACTGCATAGTTCTAATGTTGATTTCGTTTAATTTTTTCCCCTTGCTTGAGATAATATTATCTGTTTCCACTGATCTGGAAAAATATTATGTTTCCATCCAATTTTAATTATCAGAGATTCAACTTAAATAGCTTGGAGTGCAACAGTTGAAACAATCTAGTTTACATATGTATGATCATTTTGAAAAGGTTATTCATGAAATAGCTACCCATTAAACATTAATTCAGTGAGTACAGTACATAATTTTTTAATAGGTGATAATGTAACTGTACTTCATTCCATTTGAATAATACGTAATATACTGACATAGTAGTAAATATGTAGTTTAACTGACATACACACACACACACATATATATATATATACATATATGTGTGTATATATATACATATATGTGTGTGTATACACACATACACATGTATATATATGTGTGTGTGTCTATATATATATATATGTATATATATAGACACACACACACATATATATATATATATATATATATATCTATATGGGAGCGGCTATTTGAACACAAATCAGGGGACACAAAATCTCAATTGTTGGATTAATTTGTCTTCATGTGAGGGAAGAAATCAGGAGGCAATCCAATAGTTGAGAACTTGTGTCAATTTTTTGTGTTTAAGTAGACTTTTCGTGTGTGTGTGTACATGTATATATATGTATATGTATATATATTTGTGCAGTTAATGCTCCGTTATTACCCCGCTATATCCCTACTTCATGATCTTGCGGATTTCTACCATTATGCTATTTTCAAATAAGCCCGTATATCGCCTTTCCACTTTAAACCTCGCTATATTCTGATATTTCCGATATATCATATTATTTCAGTTGTATTCAGCTACTCCTGCTATAGCTTCTATAACAAAAATGAACTTAAAAAAATGTTTATACATCATAAAAATTACAAAAATTAGCTTTTTAATTGAGATCTTTTACATATTTTGTAACATCCCGAGATTTTGCAATAATTTGAAATATGAATTTTTTATGTGATTTTGAACAAAATTGTTTTAAATATTAAAATTTATGATTTTTGTCGTATATTGTTAAGATATGAACTTAATTTGACTTAACAAATAATGAAATTGGATTCACGATAAACGATTGTTGATTTATTAGTTATGTGATTTTTATTTGAGTAGAATTTATAAACCGTTGGATTTAATATAAAGGTGAATAAGTGAAAAACAATTATTTTAATATATTAATGAACAAGCTAAAAATGTCATTTTGCAAACGATTTCAAAGTTCGATTAAATTAATTTTATTTGATCTAAGTTTGTAAATTATTGTAAAATATAAAATTTCTTACCCATCAGAATTATCATTTGATCGTAATAATTTAAATCGTGAGTATAATTTAATAAAATAGTCGAGTTTTAGAAGAAACTACTAGAGACTTTGGAATTGGGCTTTGAAACATATTCCATTGCATTCAAAGGGTGTCAGAACATATTGTTAGGCAGTAAGCGGGCCTGATTTGGACTTAGTCCGAATTTTGGCTTTAAAACACGCAAGACGATGAAAATTAATATTATTTTATTATATACAAACCCTAATTCTCTTAGCTGCCGCTCTATCAATGCAACGGCCCTAATTTTTGATTTCTTCTTCCCCCAATTTCTTTATATCCAAACAATGAAATCAAAAACTTCCTGAATGAAAATCATAGAGCTCAAGACAACCTTCCAATCCATATAGTTGATTGATACCAAAATTTACAAAATTCACCAGAATCTAGCTACAAATGTTGCACGGTTTTGGCTCATTTTCCATTGTAGGAGTCAGCCGAGTTCATTAGCATTTTGGGCACAAGGAAAGTTTGACATGGCGGTTCTGGTGGCATCATCAGATCGGGTCCCGTTGCTTGTAGGGTGGTACGATTTGGATGGAAGAAGATGTGCGTATGGGTTTTGTTGGAACCATTACCTATAGCATGAGTTTCACAATGAAGAAAGGATAAATGACGGCTGACGTGTCAAGTTTTAGGTGGTGGGTATGTTTTATTTTATACAATTTGATTTTCAAATGGAAAAACGTTTGTAACTTCTTCATACGAATTCAGTTTTATGCACGGTTGGATCCATCGGAATCTTATCGCCGAGCTCTTCAGGATGGCGTGGATTTAGACTGATTCAGAGACAGCTGATTTTTGGGCTAAGATTTGAATTTCAATCTTTTTTGAAACCAAAGGTGAGTGATTAAACCCACTCACACCTAACTAAAATATTTGATTGTTAGTTAAATTGAATTCATGTTATGATATGATTGTTTTGACTGATGTTTGATTGTTTAAATTTATTATTTATGTTAAATTTGCATAAACTGTATAATTAAATTAATTGTTGACATAAATTGTACAATTAGAATTTAATTTCTGTTTAAACCCTCATATTTAATGGCTAGTAAACTAATATCACATTGAACTGTTTAGATGTAGTGATTTTGATTGATGATGTGGATTTATATATTAATGTATTGATATGTAATTCATATTGTTTTCGACATTGTCTGTATACGCCTATTGATTTTGCTGATTAATCCTCACTTTTACCCTAGATGTTACGGACATCAAATAAACCCCGGATTAATCACTTAAATAAATTAAGAATGTATGTTGAAATGAAAAATAACAATGACCTTGATTTGGATTGAAATGATATATATCCTTTCCTAAAATACTGAAATTAAAATTTAAGTATTACTTGGCCATAGGATTGAAAATTATATACGGACACCGGTTGGTTAAATAAAAATTGTTTTTAACCTTGAATTTTGGAATATTGTTTAAAGACAATATCAATGATATATTAATCGATTTTCTTTAAATTTGAACTTTGAGTTTTGAGGTTTAAAATTTTAAATTTTAAAGAATTCATAGTTGCGGATAACTGAAGTTAAAACTAAGTTGAATATGAAATAAATCTATCGAAATTGTATTTTTCTCCCTCTTTGAAATTTTACTTGAAATTAACTTGATTTATAGTAATAATTGAATTGTGAACTCGAGATTTTTATAAACGAATATTTCAAGTGAGAAATATAATTGAAATTCAATTATGTGAATCGAACTATTAAATCAAATTGTTTGAATCAAACTGTTGAATCGAATTGAAATACGAATGGGAAGTTGAATCTTTCTGAATTAAGATATCAAAATTTTGTCGAATAAGTTGAAACTGGAATATGATTTACAGTTTGGTTAAATTTTGAAGAAACGATTCCAATTCCAGCTATAGTATTTTAAAACATTTTATGAAATATTTTTATAATAATTATTTTCTTTATAAACTATATTACCTTATAACTATTTTATTTTTAACTTATCTATATTAATTATTTCGAATAAACTATTTTTAATAATCAACTATTTAATTTATAAACTACTTTAATATTTTAACTATAGATTTTCTTAAATTTTTATAATTCTATTTTATATATGAATTATTTATTTTCAAACCTTTTCAAAATTTTACATATAAACTATTTTTTAATATATTTCTCAAGTATTTTAAATATTTAAATTATTTTAAAATTGGAATTATTTCAAAATTTTTAAATTGGTTTAAATGGAGATTTTATTTATCAAATATATTCTATCTTGAATATTGAAATGAATTTTAAGAAAATATGATATTTCAATATGAAGTACGAACCCCTTTGAAATGTAAAGGGACTAACCGGTGTGAAAAATGTAAACCTTGGGTTGTTAAAGAGACCGGGATCAGATATTGTCATACTCTTTGCCAATACCGAAAACTACTTTAACAATTGTGTACGCAGTGGAGTTCCAGAATGAAGTAGGTTGATTAGGAAGCGATTACTGGATTTGAAGAAAGAGAATGATAATGGATATCCTTGACCTTTGGGTCAAAATTAAAATAGGGCTATACCGGACCAAGCGGTTTTAGCTACCTCCATCGGCAACACTTCTTCCTTTATTACTATAGCCCCTCGGTTTGATTGATTTGATTTGATGCGCATTCGTGATTTGGGAGTGTTGTTCGAGGTGGGCGGTAGTCGCGGCTATGCGTTACCACCAGTCCCGGTGTGCAACTAGTATATTCCTACTCTGGACATTCCTCTGTGCCTTGTCATCCTGATCGAGCCCCCTACGACTTCGATTTGTACCGTACCTATGGAGTGCCTTCTAATAGCCACTACCTACTGTGGACTTTACAGTATCTGTACAGACTACGGTATTCTAAACGGTGTAAGGGTAATAATGGTAATCCCACTTACGCTATTTTAATATTTTATATTTAACCATAAACACTATTATAATAGCGTATTGTATTATATAGTATCTAGTTTAACGGATCCTTAGGAGATGGAAATTCCCGTAACATCTCTTAAGTTATTGCGCTCATATTATCGCATGAATTTGATTTAACTAATATGAGAATATTTTAGTTCTGATCGGAGTATTTTTGTCTTTTCATTTGTGCTCGGGTCAGCCTGAGTTTCAATTATCGAAGATACTATTTTAAAGATGAAGATGGAGCTTGCCAGAAGTATTATTATTTATTTCAGTTGCAAATATTGGTATGTTTATGATAGTCAACTCTGAGAACTGTTCTAAAACAAAATCAAATGTATGTTTTAATAGCTTCATGAACTGTTATTTAATTATTATATTTTGTCCTTCCGATGTGAGATTCTGTGTTTCTTTTTTCTCTTCTTTTTCTTATTTAAATCCAAATAACTATCTGTATTCTTGATTTGTTTAAGTCGACATTGAGGATCATTGTCGATTCGAATGGTCAAAAATCTCAGATGTTACATTTGGTATCAGATCTTTGGTTTAGCGAAAACCTTTGCTCTATTTGGGATTAACTCATTAGAGATGTGGTAGTAATACCGTAGAATGTGTTTGAGTGTATATGAGAGAACGTACTTGTAATTTTGATATAAAATGATTTTGTATTGTGTTGATTTGTCCCGATGAGTATTTATGAATTCTGGTCGGTACTTGGGACGCCACGACATCAATAGGGATTTCTAAACACTCGAATAAGGCTCACTGACATAACATTGTTTTGAATTATATTTTGTATATATAAAGAATTATTTGAAAATCTATAAATTTTGATTCTAGTTGATGATAATATTTGATTTTCATCATTTATCATTTGATTGATCAATAATTAAAACCATTGGTTATTGAATGCATTAAGAAAAATGAAATATCGACCATTAATTGGTAATGAAATAAGAAGTTAAATATGAATTTGAGAATTTAATTTTAGGTGGCTTCGTAATATTGTAAAGCAAATGGTTTGAAATAATATATTCATATTTTAAAAGTGATTTCACATAGAAATTGTTCTCAAATGAATTTTGAAATAAGTGTATATTTTCCCCCTTTGCCATTGCAAAATGATTTCGGTGATGAGTGCATGCATTATCGGCATTATTTTCAAAAGACTAAGTAGGGGAGACCACTTTGAACTTTGTTTGGAAATTTGGATTTCAAATAAATCTTTTAAATTATGGTTTGATTTAAAAGATAATATATATATATATTATTTTAAAGTTAATTTGGAAACGAATCCGAAGTTGAATTTTTAAGTTCTTGAATAGTTAATGATTTTCAGATTGTTGAAATGAACTAAAATTGAAATTTCAGAAATTTCTGAATTGTACAATAAGAAAATGAATCTAAAAGGGTTATAATCAAAATAAAACTCTTTGTAGTTTGAAATAAGGAATTCAAAATAAACTGAAAACTATTGAACTTGTATAAAAATCAAACATTTCCATAGCATATATATAATTTACCAATTAATCAAAAGTTAACATGTTATTGGAATAAAATTGGATAATATACAAGCACTGGTATGAATAATGAATGTTGAAAAAAAAATTGATGGTTTATATATACGAATGAAACTTAAGTTATGAAATGAACTATGTATACTTAGTTATGCTTGAAATTAAATTCAATATCTAATACAAATAAACAGTGTCAATGAAATGAGCTAATGAAGTGAATTATTTAGTTATGAATTAAATTGGATTGTTATTGATGGTTAGATAATCGACGACTTAAGATAATCGATGTTACCAAGTCGAAAATAAATGATTAACTTTTAAATAAAAGTGAATTGGCTTATAAATTATAAATTTAAATGATGATCGAATGAATTAATTAAATTTAATTAAAACAAGCTCGTCACGAAGCTCTAGTTCGTAATTTTCCGAATTAAAGTTAAATAAATGTATAGGATTCGAAATAAGTCGGAATTCATTGAAACAAGAATCCTTCGTATCTATTTGAATATAATTTTCTAGTGAAAGAGAAAATTTTAAATTCCGACTGGTAGATTTTAAGATATGTATAAATCAAATTTTCAGAAAAATCATGGTTTGGTAATTCACGATTCAAAACTAAATTATTAACAAAATTAGTTATGCAAACTAACGAATGAGACAAGTTTAATAAGAAATTATGGTTAAATATATTTAAATTGATGACTTTCTTACAATGCCTTTTCGAGAGCAAAAAGTTTTAAGTGGGGGAGAGTGTAACATCCTGAGATTTTGCAACAATTTAAAATATTAATTTTATTATGTGATTTTGAACAAAATTGTTTTAAATATTAAAATTTATGATTTGTGTCGTATATTGTTAAGATATGAAATTAACTTGACTCGATAAATAATGAAATTAGGTTCACAATAAAAGATTGTTGATTTATTAGTTATATGATTTTTATTTTATTTCTATCTGAACAAAATTTATAAACCATAGAATTTAATAAAAAGGTGTATAAATGAAGAATAAATATTTTAATATATTAATGAACATGCTAAAATTGTCATTTGCAAACGATTTCAGAATTCGATGAAACTAATTTTATTTGATTTGAATTTATAAATTTTGTAAAATATAAAATTTCGTACCCATCAGATTTATCGTTTGATCGTAATAATTTAAATTCTGTGTATAATTTAATAAAATGGTCGAGTTTTTGAAGAACTGTTAGAGACTTTGGAATTGGGCTTTGAAACCTATTCCATTGCGCTAAAAGGGCATCAAAACACATTGTTAGGTAGTAACCAAACCTGATTTGGACTCAGTCCGAATTTTGGTTTTAAAACACACAATATGATGAAAATTAATATTATTTTATTATCTCCAAACCCTAATTCTCTTGGGCGTCGCTCTATCAATTCAATGGCCAGAATTTTCGATCTCTTCTTTGCTCAGTTTCTTTAAATCCAAATAATGAAATCAAAAATTTCTTGAGCGAAAATCGTGGAGCTCAATACGGTCTTTCAATCCATACTGTTGATTGATACTGAAATTCACAAATTTCACCAGAATATGGTTACAAACGTTGCGCGATTTTGGCTCATTTTCTAATGTAGGAGTGAGCCAAGTTGATCAGCGATTTGGGTGCAAGGAGAGTTCGACATGGCGATTCTGGAGGCATCATCAGATTGGGTCTCGGAGCTTTGAAGGGTGGTGCGATTTGGATGGAAAAAGGCATGCGTATGGATTTTGTTGGAACCATTGCCTGTAGCGTGAGATTCACGATGAAGAAAGTATAAATGACGGCTGGCGGGTCAAGTTTCAGGTGGTGCGTATGTTTTATTTTATTTTGTATAATTTGATTTTCAAATGGAAAAACGTTTATATATTCTTCATACGAATTCAGTTTTATGTGAGATTGGATCTGCTGTAATCGTATCGACAAGCTCTTCGCGGTGGCGCTGATTTGGAATGATTCCAAGACAGTTGATTTTTGGGCTAAGATTTGAATTTCAATCTCGTTTGAAACCAAAGGTGAGTGATTATACCCACTCGCACCTAACTAAAATATTTGATTGTTAGCTAAAATGAATTCATGTTATGATATGATTGTTTTAATTGGTATTTGACTGTTTATATTTATTATTTATGTTAAATTTTCATAAACTGTATAATTAAATTTAATTGTTGATATAAATTGTACATTTAGAATTTAATTTCTGTTTAAACCCTCATATCTAATGGCCAGTAAACTGATATCACATTGAACTGTTTAGATGTAGTGATTTTGGTTGATGACATGGATTTATATATTTATGTATTGGTATGTAATTCATATTGTTATCAACATTGTCTATATACGTCTATTGATTTTGCTGATTAATTCTAACTTTTACCCTAGATGTTACGGGCATCAAATAAACCCGGGATTAATCATTTAAATAAATTAAGAACGTAGGTTGAAATGATAAATACCTGTGACCCTGATTTTGATTGAAATGATATATCCTTTCCCAGAATACTGAAATTAAAATTTAAGTATTACTTGGCCATAGGATAGAAAATTAATTATATACGGACATCGGTTGGTTAACTAAAAATTGTTTGTAACCTTGAATTTTGGAATATTATTTCAAGACAATATAAACAATATTATTAATTGATTTTCTTTAAATTTGAACTTTGAGTTTTGAGGTTTAAAATTTTAAATTTTAAAGAATTCATAATTGTGGATAGCTGAAGTTAAAACTAAATTGAATATGAAATAAATTTATCAAAATTGAATTGTTTCTCATCATTGAAATTTTACTTTAAATTAACTTGATTTATAGTAATAATTTAATTGTGAACTTGAGATTTTTATAAACGAATAATTCAAAGTGAGAAATATAATTGAAATTCAATTATGTGAATCGAATTATTAAATCAAATTGTTTGAATTGAACTGTTGAATCGAATTGACATATGAATGGGAAGTTGAATCTTTTTTAATTAAGATATCGAAATTTTGTCGAATACGTTGAAACTGGAATATGATTTACCATTTGGTTAAATTTTGAAGAAACGATTCCAGTTCCAACTATAATATTTTAAACCATTTTATAAAATATTTTTATAATAATTATTTTCATTATAAACTATTTTACCTTATAACTATTTTATTTTTATCTTATATACATTAGTTATTTTAAATAAACTATTTTTAATAATCAACTATTTATTTTATAAACTACTTTAATATTTTAAATATAGATTTTATTAAATTTTGATAATTCTATTTTATATATAAATTATTTATTTTCAAACTTTTTCAAAATTTTATATATAAACTATTTTTTAATATATTTCTCAATTATTTTAAATATTTAAATTATTTTAAGATTGGAATTGTTTCAAGATTTTTAAATTGGTTTAAATGGAGATTTTATTTATTAAATATATTCTATATTGAATATTGAAATGAATTTTAAGAAAATATGATATTTCAAAATGAAGTAAGAACCCCTTTGAAATGTAAATGAACTGACCGATCTGAAAAATGTAAACGTTGGGTTGTTAAAGAGACTGGGATTGGATATTGTCATAATCACTGCCAATATTAAAAACCACTTTAACAACTGTGTACCCGATGGAGTTCTAGAATGAAGTAAGTTGATTTGGTGGCGATTACTGTATTTGAAGAAGAAGAACGATAATGGATGTAACACCCCACGTCCATTAATGTCACTCACAAAGGGAATGCATTGACTTTCATGGAGCATTATAAGTGTATAGAACAGAAATCACAAGACAGATATATATAAAGTGGTACTTCAAAATTTAAAATTACTTCATTGCAGCGGAAAAGCAAAACATAGTTTGGTTATATCATCAAAACCACTGAATACACTAATATCCATGTTGGACAAATTATTTTCTGAGTACATAAAACAAAAAGCATAACCCCAACATAAATAGTCATAAAAAGAGATAAGTCGAACTTTACTTTCAGCAATCCCAGCAATTGTAAAAGAGAGAGAAAGAGATCCAAATCAAGCTCCACTAGGCCCACCCTGAGAACCTGAGGGGGGAAACTAAAAGAAAAGGGGCGAAACAAACGAGGTCAGACATAAAGTCTGGCGAGTCTAGTAACTTTAACAATATAATTATTAAAGTAACAGTATAAGAAAATAAACTGGAAAATAAGAAATGATTGTTAAGTAAACAAGCATGACAAGGCAAGCAAGATGAAACGACCCGCAAATCCGTGCTATTTGAGTTGACTAAATACAACACACGTCCAACCCAAATAACACAGAAATACGAACCATTAATAGAAAGAAGTTAGAGGGTGAGAATAGATGAGATAGAAACTTAGAATAGAAGAAGAAAAAGAACATAAACACAACACAGAACCTCACATCGCAACGGAATAAAATATAATATATATAGAATAGCTTCTGAAATACAAATTTTTGACTGTATATACATACATCATTATCAGAGTACACACTTACAATACAGCGGAAGTAACACTAGATAACTAACGCTGAAGCCTCCTGCTCCAAGCTCCTCCAAATGAATCTGTAAAAATCCCGACCACTTGACTGCCCGTACAAATTTGGGCACCCAAGAGTTTAGGGAAAACAAACCAAAATAAAACTCTGGGTCAGTCATGGGACTGATGTGAGTAAACTCCAACCACTTGTTTAACTTTAAAAATCCTTTCAAAAGAAAAGATAATAGTAAGACCAGCCCACACATAAACACGGACGGTTTTTACCTTACTATAACCCAAAACACTTTGATACGAAAATCCAGTGATATTATAATAATGTCTACATCAAGTAAATAACCAAATAGCAAAACGCTTGCATCTCACGCTCCACATATATATTATAAAATCAAAAACCGCATGGCGCTTATTGGAGATTGGATTTCTAACATGACAAGGTATGGGACCACCTTCCGATGATGTATCTCTAGAGGCGAATACACCTGGGTTCAACAAGAACGTCTTGCAACCCGGCCCACACATGACCGACCACTCATTTCGCTTGAGTGTATCGAATGTATATCACCAACGGTTGGACTCAAACCACCGTTTCCCGAATGGGCAGAATCGATAGATTTAGAAACAAAAGGAATTTCTCTAGATAGGTGATTATATACCCTAATGGGTGCGACCCACATAGCCATGCTGCCTGCCCGATTTTTGTCCTTCCCCGGTTGTTGAGGCCTGAGGCTACGATTACTTACCATTCATTGATAACACAATCACTTTGAATGCCACATTGTCAGATCCGTTAATCACTAGTTGAGTTTGCACAAATATTCTGGATATTATGCTAAGGGATAAATCCGTTGCAACCATATATATTCATACAGACCAACCCATTTGATCATTGGAAATACTTTGTCAGACATTCGTCCATTTACGTTCGTTCGGGGATTGAACGAAACCGAAGGCACAATTTCTATAAATAGAAAAGCCCTTGCACTTTACTCCGTCTTCAATATATTCAGCATACTTGGTTCGCAACGCTTATGCCGATACGGAGTGGTTCTTCGGATAATAATCCAACCGGTCTCTCCATATTGACAACGATGGTCAAAACTTCGATAGTCTGTGATTTAACTATCGAATAAAAACAAGTGTTCATCCAAACATATCAAACAAATCACTGGGCTCTTTCATTAATATTTCATTAATTAAATCTCTTCTCCATTTCCTTATCAATATTTGTTAACCAAATATTTTCAATAATCACCTCGGCCTCTTATGCCATTTGGAAAACGTTTCCAAATATCAACTTCTTTTATTTTCTATATATTAGAAAATATCTTTATTTGCAATTGGAAACAATTCCAATCACTTATCTCTATTCCTTTTTGTTTACAACATTCGATTTTTTATATTCACTTTACTATCGAATTCAATACGTCGATACAATGATTTCAGATTATCAAAATCTCTTAAAAATATTCTAACTCCTTAAATTTCCGGAAAATTTCGCCATAACCTCCCCTGTATCGGGAGCATCGGGAAATTTCAAATAGCTTCCCGGTATCTTCCTCAATCAAAAAGAAAAAGGAAAAGCCAAGCGGCTTGCCGATACGGCGCATAAAACCCATATATGAATTTAAACATGTACCTTATTGTCGAGCACATAAATTTAAATCTTCATATACTTCATATCCAACCTGCTTACACATGTTCACCTGTTTTCAATTCAATTCAATACCATCTAATCGTTTGAATTCAGTTTCGCCCATTTATTCTTTAATTAGTCATTTTGCCTATTTCACTTCTTTGTTGAACATAACATGTTCAAACAAAATATTTAACTTGTTCATAACCAAATTGAATTTCAATTTCAAGTCTAGTTCTCTTTTCTATTTCGAATATAAATTTTCAAATCGAATTCACTTATTTAAGGCCCAATATCAATTCAACATCTCATTTACCAATTACTATTCGAATTGGTTAATTCTATTCAATAATCAAAAATCTGATTTCTGTTTCAAAAATCAATTCATTACTCCACCTGAGTTCACATATATTTTATAACTCAAATTTGAGATATTCTAAATAGAAATTCGGATTTTATTTGTTTAAAATCCTTTTATAAAACGAAATAAATCGTTATGGTTTTAAAACGATTTTGGCGCTGTTTTTCTGAAAATTTGATTTTGACATATCTCAAAATCTATACGACGAAATCCAGATTTTTCTTCTTCATTAGAAAACTATTATCAAACCAGTCCTGACGTTTCTTGTTTCGAAGAATTTCGACTTCAATTGCGTTCTGTATACTCAATTGAAGTTCGAATTGCCAATTTACGAACTGCAGCGCTGCGGCGAGTTTGGTTTAATTATATTTATATATATAAACCTTTAAACTTCTTTAAAATGAATTCAACTTCATTCTAATATATATATATATATATATAGATATATATATATTCCAAATTCCATTTGAATCTTTACATTTCAAATTCCACAGTTTTAAATCCTGTATTCAAATCCCATTTGAAATCCTTTATTCGAATTCCATTTCACATCCTTTATTCGAATTCCATTTCAAATCCTTTATTTAATTTCCACCTTAATTCAACTCCTTTTTGAATTTCTATATTTGAAATTCATACTTGAATTTAGATATTCAACTCCATTTTGAATTCCCTTTTGAAATTCAAATATTCAAACCCGATTTGAATTTCTATGTTCAAATCTATTTCCAACTCTATTTGAATTAAAATATTCCAATTTTCTTTCAAACACCATTGAATTCTAAATTCGAATTCATTTACAAATACCATTTGAATTCTAAATTCAAATTCATTAGTTAAACTCCACAATTAATTTTCTTGAATCCCAATACCTTAATTTATTCCTTTGAATTAAATTCCACTTTAAATTCTATAATCAAATCCCTTTTGAATGGTTATATTTGAAAATCATAATTGAATTTAAATATTTAAACTTCATTTAAATTTCTATTTGAAATCTCATTTTAAATCCCATTGGAATTTCTTTATTCAAACCCATTTGAATTCCTTTGAATTCAAATTCCATTTCAAACCATTTGGATTTCCTATTTTACTTTGAAATCCTATTTTCAAAGTTTATTTCAAATTCTATATTGAAATTCAATATTCAAATCTCTATGTGAATTTCTTTATTCAAATTCTATTTCAATTCTCTTATTCAAATTCCATTTTGAACTCTCTTATTCAAATGCTGTTTGAATCTCTTATTCAAACTCTATATTTAAAATTCCATTTGAACTTCCCTATTCAAATTTCTATATTTGAATTTCATTCGAATTCTATATCCAAATCTCTATTTGAATTTTCTTTATTTGAATTCCTTCGAATTCAAATTCTATTTTAATTCCTTGAATTCAAATTCTATTTTTCATTCTAATTTCGTCTATTCAAATTCTATTTGAACTTCTATTTAAATTTCTAATATTCAATCTCCTTTTTCTTTTATTTAAAATTCAAATATTTAAACTCCTTTTAAAATTCAAATGTTATACTCAAATTTCATTTGAGTTATATCTTTAAAAAAAATTCATTTCACATCCTATTTTGAAATTTCATTCAAATCCCACTTTCACGCTTGTATTTCTATTTCTGAATTATCAAATGATAATTCTTTTCACTTCATTTATAACTTCGTTATAAAAGAATTATTTATAAACTTCGTTTAAAAAGAAACTACTTGTTTTATTTCTCAACAACAAGTTTATATTTTTATTTCTATTTAAAATTCAAATTCTATTTAAAAATAGAATTTTCCCCTTTTAAAATCTCAAATATCCTCCCACGATATTTTTAAATATCATTACTTAAGCCCAGTGATATTTAACACACAAAGCAACGAATTATTTATTTTTCTAACACCTCATATATAACAATATATATGCAAACAAATAAACAAACAGATAATATATTTTTGAGGAATCCAGTTGGATTCCTCCAACCTGTTTTCCTGCATCCACAGATGTTAGCACATAAATAATACCCATTCTGCTTCGTGGCAGAATATCGCGGTATAGAAGGTCATCCACTAATCATAGCGTGGGGCGTATAGGGTAATCATCCGCTATGAAACTGCGGGCATCCGCTAATGAGACTGCGGGGATTCAACCAATCAATCAACCCAATATATATATATATAATAGCCTAAATAACTAATATATATAAAATAACCAGAAAACATTCACATAAGCAACAAACAATTATTTTTAATGAAATAAAAATAATTCTAAAGGTGAGTGAGATTTACTCACCTGATTTATTTGTCGGATATCCTGTCACAGCTTCGAATCTATTCGAATAAATCTTTTTGGTACCTACGATTATATATTTTAATTTATCAACTAAACTTTTTCTTTTTCTTTTTAACTTGAGCAAATTAATTTCCATAAATTGTATATTTTAAATCAACTATCCACTAAATAAATAAATTTTTCTACGTATTTAAAAATTCCGAATCAACGCATACCTTACTGCTATTCTAACCATGAAGCTACTCGATAATCATCGAACGATTTTGCTGAGAAAAACCCCTAAATTACTGACCTTTTCTCTTTGGCATTAAATCGAACACTTCGCCTTCACTCACCACTGCTTTGTTGTCATCTACAATCAACAGCCAAGCTGTTGTCACACCACCAAAACATCCTCGCGTCCACTGTCGAACACCACATCGCACTTCAATCCCCAAATACTAGCATCGCCCCCTTCCTCAAGTCACAAACTGGAACCCTGACATCATCAGAAAGTTCGTACTTCACTCAGACAAAATTGCCGTCGCCCTTCCCTCTTGAAATTTAACGCAATCCCCTAATTCGGACTCTAGAACACCCAAACCAGCATCGGCCTCTTCCCAAAAATCTGCGGCGCCTCCACCAAGTCGACGTCCCCCTTTTCAACTCAGCGGCGCCCCCATGACCGAACTGTACTTCCCAAAAATTGCGAGCGTTGAGTTTGAGCACCCGAGCATCTGCGGTTTCCTATCGCGATGTCACCCCAGTCTTGGCTAACACACGGTTTGAAGGTTTGGACTTGGTTTGTAAAGAACGTTCCTTTCTAATTATACGGAAGCGATTTGTTTTAGAGGAAAGGAAAAGGAATGAAGGGAGGAGGAACCTAAAAACGAAATACTTCATTGGTTTGAGGTAGGAAAGTAATAGCTCAATTTATATGCATGCGATAGCAGACAATAAGGACATAGCCATTACATTTCGGTTTTTCTTTGCTTTGAAGAAAGGAGACAATCTCTACAGCTCGAGAAAGGAAATTAGTCTGCGATTTTAACATAGGTCGGCTCTGTATAAATTTTAGGGTGGCTGAAATGATGTGATTAAATTTTGATTTGATTTTCTAATTAAATAACTAAAATATCTCGCGGTCCTTTTAATTTAAAACCCCGAACTGCTATTTTCAACGTAGCGATTTACGTCTTCAGATTATGGTGTTATTTTAAAATTCACGGAACTGACTCTGTAATTTAATTCGACTAAATAAAGGAAATAACAATTTAAATTAAATTCAATTTAAAATATAAAAATGGTTTCAAACAATTTAAATTATCGATAACTATCGTTATAATTCAATATATAATTTATATTAGCCATTTGAATCTTTTTGATTCAGTTTTAAATTCTGAATCCAATTATTTATCGTTTCCATAATATGATAATTAAATATATTAGATAATTATTCATATACCGATTATTAAATTGATAAATTCAATATAAAAATCAATTTATTATCCTAATTAAATAATTTAAATAAATTTAAATGCTCAATATTAACTGGCTAAAAATCCGGGTCGTTACACAAGATGAATAAGGTAAACGTTGATTGCGCTTCTAATCACTACAGGATAACTACTACACTGCACCAATGCTAATTACACTGTACCATTGCTAGTTACACCGCACCATTATTAGTTCCATACTAAGAGTTGATCCCAACCCCGCAATTGGTAGCCCTCAGGTGTAACATCTAGTAAGAGGTATCCACCCCATACAATCCTCGACAGCCTACTTGCCCATAATAGATACTAGATGTCCCCACACTACCCCTAATCGATCGGCTCCCTAACTCGCATGCATTTGTTACTTGTGTCATTCGGCCCCGCTTGTTTGTAGATACTTGTGTCGGTCCCACCATGGGGTGTATCAATCCCTATTATGGCAACCCGACACAATTCAAGATGCACAGTGTATAACTGTTGATGCCCAGTGCCTGATTTTTACCCGGAGCACGTGCACGTCCGTACTCCGTCGGAACCTACACTGACGCACCACCCGCTGCTATTTTGACCGCTTATAATCAGCCTAGTAATCGTGCCCCACCATTCCTAGTTCAGGGTACCATGATACATCTATGTGGGTTACTGCTGAAATGGGTCCCCGTTACTAGGGTTTCCTAATCAACATGTTATAATGGTTAAGTGTTCTCAATTTAACCTAACCCCACCCATTTGTTTAATTAACATGTTGTATTGGTTAAGTGACGCTTATTCATGTTACTTAACCTTACCATTCTTAGCATATCTATTCATCAGCATTAATTGATTTATTAATGCACCAACCTCTCACATTAGAACTATTGTTTGCGGTTGCTGGACGTGATGGGCGGTTCCGAGCAGACTTTTACAGCAAGCTCATTCTAACCTCGGGTTTTGGGCTTGATGCGCTAACCTCTCACATTAGACCTATTGTTGCAGTTGCTGGATGTGCCGGGCGGTTCCGGGCAGTCTTGCACCGCAACTCAATCTAACCTCGGGTTAGGCATGGTCATTATCTCATTTTATTATTCAACCCTAATTTGAATTAATATCCCTATTTCAAATTGTCCATAATTTCCAATTCAAGCTATGTTCATAGTTATCCTCCAAATTATGTCCACAATTTCCATGTATATAAACTATACTAATTTATGTCTCAAGTTATTTACATGGTTACTAACCAATTTATGCCAATTACATAATATCCAATATTTAATATTTCCCAAACTATTCTCCAACGTTCCCACGTCGTTCGTACGTATAATTTAGATAATACGTTAGGCTCGCTGTTAGCCTAGCTCATAAGAAAAGGAAAAGAGAGAGGCATTTGACATCCACATTGGCATAAAACAATATAGATCTAATTAAGCATGTGTAACACAAATTTGGCATAGAACAACATAAATCCAATTAAGCATACAAACATGAAATAGCATATAAGATGGATCCAATTAACATACGCAATGTGAACAAGCATAAATCTAAACATATAAACATAAACTTGCATAACCTGCATAGATGAACATAACTTGCATATAAACTTGCATAACTTGTATAGATGAACATAACTTGCATATAAACTTGCATAACTTGTATAGATGAACATAACTTGCATATAAACTTGCTTAGATCATAACTTGCATAGAACATAACTTGCATATAAAACTTGCATAAATCATAACTTGCATAGATCATAGCTTGCATATAAACTTGCATAGAACATAACTTGCATATAAACTTGCATAGAACATAACTTGCATATAAATTTGCATAGATCATAACTTGCATACAAACTTGCATAGATCATAACTTGCATATAAACTTGCATAGATCATAACTTTCATATAAACTTGCATAGAACATAACTTGCATATAAACTTGCATTGAACATAACTTGCATATAAACTTGCATAGAACATAACTTGCATATAATGAATCTAATCAAGCAAATGTAATTAGACATAGGAATTAACATCATAAAACGAATCTAATTACATATGATAACAAACTGGCATAAATTAACAAAATAAATGATAACAGAACTGGCTAATAGCATATGATTCAACAGGCATATTCTTATAGCCCAGATCAGAACTTATCATAATTACGTTTAAATAATTATCTTGTGAAAGTAACTGCACTCACAGAGAACGGATTAAAGAAGAGAACTGGGCATTTGTAAAATCGTTCTCCTTTTTACAATTCTTAAGTTTTGATCTTTATCTTTCATCTTGAATTTGATTAGTTATGGTGTAGGCTAGGTTAGTTTAGGATACAGCAGCGTGACGACTTATGAATGATTTTAGTTTAGATTAGGGTTTAGGTTTATGTGTGCGTATATAGATGTGTAAGATTAATTAGAACCCTTAGATCTGACTAGGATTCATCTTAGCCATCCAGAATGAAAAGACATGTCACCAGACCAATCAGATAAAGCCAAGTAAGTCCTAAAACTCCAAAAATCGTCATCAACAAATGAAAATGCGCCATGTGTGCAACATGATGCGCAGCAGCAGGGGTGTTGACACCCACATGTCATATATATATATATATATATATATATATATATATATATTTCTTTTTAACTATCTTTCCAGTTAACCCTTTTCACACTAAACCGCTTTTCTTTATTGAACTACGTTCACACTAAGCCACTTTTTAGCCATTCCCCTAAACAAAAATATGGCGCTAGCAGGGTTTGAACTCAGAACCTCTTATATACACGTCACATGCTCTAACCAGATGAGACACTAAGTCTTTTGTTTACAAACCTTAGAATAATGCTAAACATTATTCTTTTCTCATTCCTCTTTTTCATGTTTTGTTGCAATATTTAATTTTTCTCTTAAATATATCTATGTATATAATATATATACATATTTCCACATTTTTAATTTCATTAAAAAGGTGGGGTGTTACAATGGATATCCTTGACCATCTGGTCATAATTAAAATGACTAAAACGGGGCTATACCGGACCGAGTGCGGTTAGCTACCTCCATCGGCAACACTTCTTCCTTTATTACTATAGTCCCTCGGTTTTATTAATTTGATTTGATGCACACTCATGATTTGGGAGTCTTTTTCGAGGTGGGCGGTAGTCGTGGCTATGCGTTACCACCAGTCCGGGTGTGCAATTAGTATATTCCTACTTTGGGCATTCCTCGTGTGCCTTGTCATATCATCTTGATCGAGCTCCCTATGACTTTCATTACCGTACCTATGGAGTGCCCTTTGATAGCCACTACGTACTGTGGACTTTACAGTATCTGTATAGACTACGGTATTATAATCGGTGTAAGGGTAATAATGGTAATCCTGCTTATTCTATTTTAATATTTTATATTTAACCATAGACACTATTGTAATAGCGTATTGTATTATACAGTATATAGTTTAACGGATCCTTAGGAGATGGAAATTCCTGTAACATCTCTTAAGTTATTGCACTCATATTATCGCATGAATTTGATTTAACTAATAAGAGAATATTTTAGTTCTGATTCGAGTATTTTTGCCTTTTCTTTTGTTCTTGGGTCAGCCTGAGTTTCTACTATCGAAGACATTGTTTTGAAGATGAAGATGGAGCTTGCCATAAGTATTATTATTTATTTCCGCTACAAATATTGATATGTTTATGATAGTTAACTCTGGTTATCGTTGTAAAATAAAATCAAATGTATGTTTTAACAGCTTCATGAACTATTATTTAATTATTATATTTTGTCCTTCCGCTGTGAGATTCTGTGTTTGTTTTTTTCTTCTCTTCTTTTTCTTATTTAAGTCCCAATAACTATCTGTATTTTTGATTTGTTTAAGTCGATACTGAGGATCATTGTCGATTTGAGTGGTCAAAAATCACGGATGTTACATACTTCTTTAAAATAAAAATACTATAATATTTTATTAGATTTTTGTTAAGCTAAATTAAAATTTACATTTATTTACATATATTTGCAATGTTTTTATTTAAAAGTGAGTATGTAATAATTATAATTTAATATAATGTTAATTTTTCATTTACTAACCTGCAAAAGCATTAAGTACGAGATTCATATGTTATTTAGAGTCATATGTTGTATCTTGCGATTGTCTCGCTTTACCTCCACAAAAACTTTTTGCATCTCCGCCGCATTGAACCCTCTGATCACTTTAACCATGCACGCGCACACTCATATGTGTGTATATATATACACATTTTTGTGTATGTGTGTACCCATATATATGTTTTTCAGCTCACAAAGAAAGAGGCAGCCAACTTGCCTTACCATTAGTAACTATCTCAATAGTACAATTTTTGCAACTCTAATCTTTAAAAAACTATATTATCATTGTTAGTGCCCCAAATTTTTTTTAACTTATATTTATAAGGAATACAATAATCTAGGAGGCTTCTAATGTTTTTTCAAGCATTTAATAAACATAAGTTTCTACAGTTTTTACTTATGGGTTTTAAATGTTTAAAGAAATTTCTCTTTGCTTCTTTAACTAGATTCTACTTTCATAGTTTGAAAAAAAAATTAAGTACTCCATATATTTTCTAATTCATCAAATCCATATGCAAAGCACGGGTTCGCACTTGTATTCATAAAGCATTAGAGTGTTTTTCTGCCTCCTCTGATAAGTACTGTATATAATTGCTGTGTAAATGTTCATTTTGTTAATAGAACGGACATCTATAGACATCATATACAATATTTTTTGGATTTGTCCTTGTATTGGGAAAGTTACAAACACAATAACAAAAATAAATCCCGTAAAGCATTTCATTTTAAAAGGTTATCAAAATTTTGAAAGCGCTTCCTTTGTGTTCCCTATGTACACGCAATTGTGAACTATTCAGAGAACTAAAGTGAAATGCTACTGATTTTTTTTTGAATTGTTTAAATTGAAAAGCTTTACGAGATTTAATTACATCATTGTATTTGTAATGGGAGGTAGGATGACCCATCAGCAAAGTTTAAATGATCAATTAACATAACATTCAATAATAAATTGTTTTAACAAGATGTTAGTGCAGATTTTATCATACTTTTTAATTATCTACTTAGGAAAAATGGACAATTATTTTATAGATCGAAGCTATATGTACAAACGAAGAGAAGTTGGAGGCACAATAAGTAAACAATTTATTAATAGTGTTGGCATGTTTATTGATTTCGCTTTAAGTAACAACAGAAATGATGTCGAAATCCATTATACACGCAGAATAAGCAAATTATTGAAGCATTTTAGTCTTGTTGGCATGTTTATGAAATTTCGATTTTTCGGATTCGTTGGAAAGATATTTTTAAATACATTCTAATATTTTTGGTTTCACTAAAATCGGATTTATTTTGCATCCTATAGAGTCAGTCAAAGTTTAAATTCAAATTTTCAAATTACCGCGCTGTTTCTAACTCCTTTTAAAATTAAAATAAATATATTCGTTCAAACTTCGATTAAAATAAATTTTTAGTCATTATTATTAAAATAAATCATTTTAACTATTTAAAATCCATTAAAAATTTTAAAATAAAATTTTAAATTGGTTCAGAATTTCCGGGTTGTTACAATCTCCCCCACTTAAAATATTTTCGTCCTCGAAAAGGAACGTAGCTAAATATTGTTTAACTAACCGATTCAATTTTAATAATTTTTTTATTGGTTTCAATAATTTTGTTAGTTGGATTAATTATCACACCACACAATCATCAATCAATTAGGTGATTAAGTTTTCAAATATATATAACTTTTATATATTCAAAAATCATATTTTCTAAGATCGGATTATATATATAATCACGAATACGTTAATTATATAGTTGGCACTCTCAAATCATTCTAGGGAATTACTAACCCCATCTCTAATGAGTTTTCTCATTCTAGGATACTGCTGATCCTATCTCTAATGAGTATTCTTATTGGATATTACTAATCCAATCTCTAATGAGTCTTTCGTTCAGTTCTAATGATTTGTACCCCAAAGATTTGAGCTAACCTGAGCTCTGATACTAGCTGTAAAGACCTGAAAATCCCGCCCTTTGGATCAGCCATAAACCACAGAGGTCTGAACCAAAAGTTGGAAATCTTCAAATACTTTAACTTTGGGCATACAACACATCAGAACAGATACATAAAACTTTTATAAAACATTATAATAATGTTACATTAGAGTATAGAATATCAAAGTACATTGAGATAAATAATACAGTGGAAGATAAATTTAATATAAAGCAGCGGAAAATAAATAAACTGATACAGCGGAAGGCTATCATTCTCTGGACACAGCTCTAAGCTTCGATCTAGAATCCTGCTTAATATATCTGCAAAACAAGCTACTCGACTGCCTGTGTGGAAAAAGAGGGCACCCGAGTTTGCAAGTGAACAAACTACAGGTCAGTCATAGGACTGGTATGAGAAATCTTACTTAACCTATTTAATAATATGGCTAATCACAGGACCACGCCTCTAACGCGGAACGGGTTTACTCCATTGGATTTCCAGTGCAGAAATAAAGTAAATCGTCAAAACAACACAATGCTTTTTATAAAAATGAAACTATTATAAGACTCAAGTCCCATCACACAATGCAACGCAAACCGGAGGATAGAGTTTTACATTATAATGGTCAAAAATGCTTGGTACGATAAAACAGATTTGATATTATTATTAGTGTGTATATGTTTTCAAAAAAATTTCAATCATAATATCAATCGTTGATGGCATAGATACCATATACTATGTCACCATACTAGTTATACTACCAAAACCGCATGGGTCGTATTGGGAGTTGGATTTCCATCATGAACCGAGGCAAGAGATAGTCCTCACCGAATTCGAGACAATCTAGCCTACCATGTCTCAGGCTTAGAGCTCGAGTGACCCTTGGATCTTCAGGGCCGGTCCACTAAAGTGCAATGGTTGGATTAATTATGCCTGAACAATACGTTTCCCCGCCCTACGGGGCGTAAATAGAGCTACTAGGGACTCAAATAACCGAGGCGCCTCATTCCATCAACCACATAAGTAAAAATGTTAGGCCTTGTAAAAACCATGACACCACTTCTAGCTAGAAAGAAACGTATGTCCTCCATGCAGTCCTTACTCCCATTTCTGGTTCATACCGGAGTGTGAGGCTCGCGAAGTAATGCTACACAAAGCTATGCTATTTAAAGTTGTGCTTTGATCATCAACCACAAGGCTCTGCTTTTCAACAATAAACCTTGATCATTTGCATCTTGGCATGCCACATTGACAATCCATACCATACCATTGATTTCTACCAATATATAACCTCTAAGCTCATACGTCTTAGAGAAGGGTGTTATGCAAGAGAATAAATTCTCCGCCACCAACAGATATATATTTAGCAGCAATCAACGAATACAGTATAAAGGAATACAATGTTAGACATACAATCCATTTACAACTCCGTTCTGGGTATGAACGAAACCGGATGCACTTTATACCTCGCATATCCGAACAATCAACAATACGTCCAGACAACTACCACTGAAACCTTCTCAAGGCAGCAACTCCAATCAAAGGCATCAGTAATCCTCATCCATTCGATGTGAAGATCGCCGGTCTTCATCCACCGTCTTCATTTTCGACTTTTAATCGTCGTAGTAATTACTCAGAATGGGTTAAACCCGGTCTTTCCGAATAACTCGCGTATTTTATAATAAAAATCAAGTGCTAAAAACACATCATACGCCACATTCCAATTCAGAATATTCTTTATATAAAATATTCACATTATTTGGAAATAGGTTCCCCTTAATTTCATCAAAGATAAATTCTTTAATTTCTTCTTTAATCCCCCTTTTTAAAGATTCATTAAAACCTCAATTTGGTTTTAGTATCCAAAATCATTACTTTATGATTATTCAGATTTAAGAAATAAATTTTATCATTAACTGGGTTAAAGAACAAAAGTCATTTAAAAACATTGTTCACGACAAACCCAATATCATCTTCCATAAAATATGGAATATTCACAGAAATCAGATCAATATACAGTCGATATAAATTTCTGTATCAGACTAATAATATAAATGGAATAATGACAAAGCCTCTTAAATTCCATATATAGTAACGGTCTTCTTTTAAAGAATCTCATCTCGATTATTGTTAAATCGAATTCCATTCAATTCCTAATTTAATATATATATTAAATTGGAAAACTTTACTTTGGAGAATTTCCAATTAAATCTTAATAAAAGATTTATAATTTCCAAATTTAATTTCCAATGTTAATTGAGTTAAAGAACAAATGTCGTTAAAAACACAGTTCACAATAAACTTAACTCACATTTCCTTTTATTCCAATTATTAAATAAAATTGAAACTCTAATAATCTTAATTTAAAAGATTTATTCTTTTATCCAATTCTAATTAAATATTAATTAATTAGAAAACTTAACCAAATCTTAATTAAAATATTTATTCCTTCCATACGGGGTTTAAGAACAGTGTTATTCAAGACATCATTCATGACAAACCCAAAATCCAGTTTATCTTATTTAATTCCAATTAAATATTAATTAATTGGAAAACTTCATTAAATCTTATTTTAAAGATTTATTCTAGTTAATAACTAGTTCAATTCGATAAAAATATATTTTTCTCTTTTCAATTATGGAATTTTTCATCCAATAACTTTCCAAACCATTTATTATGATTTTACATAATTTTTCAATATTTTCATATAATTTTATTATCGCTCGTACAGTCAGTTTCCAATAACGGCCACCGAACTACATCCATAGCGACCTTTTCCAAATTCGATTAGGAAATAATTCCAAATCCAACAGTTAGATTTCAAAAATCTTATATTCATTGGAAAGCTCTTTTCGATACGAACCCAACGGTTCCAGTTTTAGAAGAATCCGACGGTCGGATCTTCCGTTACGCCAATTTGAAGTTAATGGTCGAAATTCGCGAATGGTCGCTGGGCGGCGCGTTCAATTCAGGCTATTATATAGATATATAATATATATTATATATTACATCGATTTCTATATAAAACTTGTTTATAAAATATTTATAAATTCATTAAAAATGATTTTTCACTTCATTTTAAATTTTTAAGCAAAATTGAATATTCTATATTTTTATCATATTAAAATATTATATTTTCAAAATATATGATTTTGAAATCACTTCTTTTGATATTCATTATAAAATGAATAAAAATCGATCGATAACCCATTCGGGTTAAAAATGGCGTTTCTACATAACACGGCTTCATATTTTTATATTTTATCCTTCACTGAATATTATTTTAAAATATTAAGTATTTTAAAATATTCTTTATTTTTAAAAGATTTTTTATTTTTAAATATTCTATGTATAAAAATATTCTAAATCGAAATGTGACTCAATCAATTACCATACAATTTCAGTTGTATGGATTTCATACATCACATGTACATATATAACAATAATGATAAACAATCATTAAACAATCCATTCACAACCCGAATGAAATTTTTAATTGTGTGAGCGTTAAGATAAATAAATAAATAATGCTCAACACAAACTGTCAATCCATCGATTGACATAAAGTTAAATATTGGGACTAGTGTATGTCATCCTAACACCCGTGTGGGGTTTTCAAACAACAGCCATTCATCTAAATAGATAATTGGTTAATAAATTTAACCAATTTTCACTGTTTCAAATTATAAATAAATATTTATAATTTAATTTCAACCAAGCATATTAATAATAACATTATTATGATAATTTTTTTCATCTACCATAAATCATGCCTACGTGCACTATATAAATGTAGATTTTATCATTGACATAATTTAACATAACATTTCTAATATAATGTCATTCCTAATGTAATAACATTACTAATAATGTTATTTAACAAATTCACATTTCTAATTAAATGAAGTTTTTATATCACATAACATTATAACTAAAAATGACATTTTTATACTAATGCAGCATTTTATAATAAAAATGTTATTTCTTTTATAATGCCACATTTATACTAAAATGACAAATTTTATTCTAATGTAAAAATTTAACTAAAATGATAAATTTCATTCAAATGTAACATTTTATAACAAAATGTCATTTTAATGCTAATGCAACATTTTATAACTAAATGTTACTTTATTCTAAATAAACATTTTATAACAAAATGATGTTTTATTCAAAATAAATATTTCTAAACAAAATGACGTTTTAACTCTAAATAACATTTCGAAACAACGTGCCATTTTTAATCTAATATAACGTTTCTAACTAAAATGTTATTTTTAATCTAATGAGACATTTATAACCAAATGTGATTTTTTATTCTAAGGCCACCTTTTATAACAAAACGAAATTTTATTTCTAATGCATCATTTTTAACAAAGAAGAACTTTTATTTCTTATGCAACATTTTAGAAAATAAAAATGTTACTTTTTCCTATGTTAATATTTTATACATAAAAATGAGATTTTATTATGTTAACATTTCATACACTAGAAATGTTACTTTACTTTTTATATGCTAACATTTTATGTAATAAAATGTTCTTTTATATACTGATATAAAAATGAGATTTTATTATGTAAACATTTTATATCATAAAAATGATCTATTTCTAATGCTAACATTTTATAGAATAAAAATGGTGATTTTATAATGTTAACATTTCATATACTAGAAATGAGATTTTTCTAATTTTAATATTTTATAAAATAAAATGTTACTTTTTCCTAATATTAATATTTCTAACATAAAAATGTGATCTTTATAATGCCAACATAAAATGGGATTCTTATTATATTAACATTTATACATAAAAATGTGTTCTTTTCAAATGTTGACATTTATTAAAAAAAAATATTTTTCTATTCTAACAATTTATACAACAAAAATGATATTTTTCCATGATGTAAACATTTCATATATTCCATACTGTAACGACCCAGATTTTCTGGTAAATTTATTTTGAATATTTAATATTATTTTAAATATTGAGCTGATAATATAAAATGATTTTTATATTGAATTGTCAATATAGCTATCGTAATACGAGGATCTTAGGTAATTCAATTTGAAATGGAGTCAAAATGATTTATATGAATTTTTGTTTGAATTTTAACGTTGATAATAATAATTTATTATCAAGGAATTTATTTGTTTTTGAATTTAAATTATATTAATTTATTTCGGTTATTAATATTTATGTTCTAATTAAATACCAAAATATATTCAGTTAGTTCAGAATGGTGTTACACTGTTGAAATAATAGTGGTTACGTTAAAATAGCGGTTCGTGGTTTAAATGAATGGACCCAGAGATATTTATAATGGATAAGATCGAAATCGAATCGAAAATCAAATCGATATCTATTTAAAAAGAATGAAAGATCTCTTTATATTGAATCAGAATCAAATCAAATTAATTAGAAAATCTTTTTTAAATAAATACAAAGATTTTGTGTGTACATTTGATTCCCTCTCCACCTCTATATATTGCGACAGCCTCTCCCCTTGCTTCTTCATTCTTCTCTTCTGAAAATCACGATACCCTGTAGCCTTATTTCATTTTCTTCCTCAGATCCTCAACTCGAATCAAACAAACCCGTCTTCCTCCTTAAACTCAGAAATCGCGATGCCCCTGATGCTCGAGACGAAACTTAAGACACTCGCGATGGCTTTTAGGGTTGATTTCGTGGTTTTGAGGAGCAGTCGCTGTCAGATTCTGGTGGCCTCTGTTTGGTTTAATGGTTGCAATGGGCGAGCTATAAAGCTCGATGTTGGCTCCAGGTCGCGATGCACAATACAACAAAGAGGGGTTTCGGAAACAGCAGTTGAGCGAGGTGGTTAATTCGAGCTTCTCAGATCGAGTTCGAACATGATGCTATTGGATGAGGGTTGGTGGTTTCAATTGGGGTTGATGTCGCGTTGTGATTTCTGGAGGCGTGGGTTACTGTAACCGAAGGCGACAGGAAGGACGTCGAGTTCTGTAATAACCCGAAAATCTGGGCCAGTTTAAAATTTTTATTTTGGCAATTTTAGCGAATTTTGAAGATTTAAAATGAACTATTTTAAATAATATCGACGAGAAATTTATTTTGAATATAATTCGAACGTATATATTATATAGATCATCATTAGAATATAAATAATTATTTATATTTATAAATAGAATTGAAAATGGCGCGGTAGTTCGATAATTCGATTTCAAACTTCAATTGAATGTACCGGGTGCAAAACAATCCGGATTTTAGTGAAACCAAAAATAATAGGATCTAATCGATAATATCTTTCCAACGAATCCGAAAAATCGAAATTTCATAGCGGGAATCAAAAGATATGTCTAGTTGAAATTTCTGAATAGTCGCTATGGAATTCAGGCCCTTAAAAATAGCCATTTTGCAAACGACCTCGGATTTCGACGAAACCACTTTTGTTGGATCCGCAGTGTCAAATTATTGTTAGATTTCAAATTTCATAATTTTTCGATTTAATATGTGAGCGTGGCAAAGGAAAACGCGTTTGACCAGTTTCAGTTTATTTTAATCGACTGGAAATTGGTCATTTTTCCAACGGTCTCAGAATTCGACGAAACTAGTTTTGTTAGGACCGTATCGTCAATACGAAGCTAGAAAATATTTTTTTGGAATTTTCCGAGTTAGTATGTGACCCCAGTAAATTGAAATGCACGTTCAAATTCAATATATAGAATTATATGTTGATTTCAACGGAAACTGATTGAAACAGTCGAATCAGCTTATGATACATATCCCATTGTGTTCGGAATGGGGGTAATACGCTATGGACGACAGGCGGTGGACCTCGTTTCGAGGTCGAAATAAAAAGTCAACTTTTAGTAAATAAAATAATTAAATAAATTAAAAATTAAAATTTCTCTCTCCCTCCCCTTAATTCCCTCTGCCCCCCCCCCTTTTATTCTTCGTTTTAGCAGAAAGAAAAAGAAAAAAAAAGAGGAAGATGACGGAACGCGGGGAGGAGCCGCCGCCCTCCCCGATGACCACCGCGGCACCTCCGAACCCATCGCCGCCCCCCATCCTCCCCTCCATCTCCTCGTTCCCCTCTCCTCCCTCCACAAGCGACGCGACAACACCCCCCCCCCCCCCATCAGAAAACCGCCGACCCCCAATTCCCTCCTCTCCGATTAGGCCACGCCCCACAGCCCTAACCAAATCCGCCGCACCCCCTAGAAGCCGACCACCACCAGATTGAAACCCCCCTTCTGATCGATGAAGTAAGTTCTTAGTATTTATTTCTTTTATTTATATATGATTTATTTTCAGTTTATTTAGCAATCGATTTTCAGTTTTAAAAATAGAAAGAGCGAAATGAAAAAAGATGAACTCTTTGATTTGAAAAGTATGATTTTTAAAAGTGAAAAGACGAGATCTTTAAAAGTGAAAAGACGATATTTTTAAAAGTGAAAAGACGATATTCTTAAAAGTGAAAAGAGGATATTTTTAAAATAGAAAAGAATAGATTTTAAAAATAGAAAAGGCGAAATCTTTATATTAAGAATAGCGTGATAAAAATAGAATTTTTATCTATATAGTAGTGGTATAAAAATAGAATTTTATCCATATGAGGCAATTATAAAAATTCGATTTTTATATATTGAATAACGAAGTAAAAATTCGATTTTTATATATTGAATAACGAAGTAAAAATTCGATTTTTATATATTGAATAACAAAGAAAAAATTCGATTTTTATATATTGAATAGCAAAGTAAAAATTCGATTTTTATATATTGAATAGCGAAGTAAAAATTCAATTTTTATATATTGAATACCAAAGTAAAAATTCGATTTTTACATATGTAGTGGCTACGGGAAACGAAGATGACAAAGGTGCGATAACGATGAAGATTTCTATAAATGAAGAGTCGTGGGTATTGGATAGCTATTAGTGAGAATTTCTCACTCTTCTATTTCTTTTCTAATTATATATATATACTAGGATGCAGACGGTGTTTAGTAGCACCCGACACCCGTCATCCACAGACCATGGATGGCTTGTTTGTTAAATTGTTTGGATGTGTAGTTGGTTAGTTTATTTGGTTTGAATTGAATTGTTTGGTGAAATGAATGGATTTGATTGATGTGTGAATGGCGTGGGCCTTCACTAGATCGGGAATAAGGCTAGGCCTCCTCCCGTTTCTAGTATCGTGCCGTTATGCCGCCGAAATTTTCTAAAATATGTTAGAAAAATAAAAATATCATTTTTATTTAATAAATGAACTGAATAGAAATTCATGTGTTAAAATAAAATATTTTATCGTTAAAAATAAATTTTTTAACGTGGAAGTGAATAAATAAATATTCATTTACAAACTGGACGGTTTGTTTATGTACACTTATTTGAAGGACATTGATTGGGACAATTGACCAGCTTCGTATTGACGATACAGTCCTAACAAAACTTGTTTCGTCGAATTCTGTGACTGTTGGAAAAATGACCAATTTCCAGTCGATTAAAATCAACTGAAACTGGTCAAACGCGTTTTCCTTTGCCACGCTCACATATTAAATCGAAAAATTATGAAATTTGAAATCTAGCAATAATTTGACACTGCGGATCCATCAAAAGTGGTTTCGTCGAAATCCGAGGTCGTTTGCAAAATGGCTATTTTTAAGGGCCTGAATTCCATAGCGACTATTCAGAATTTTCAACTGGACATATCTTTTGATTCCCGCTATGAAATTTCGATTTTCCAGATTCGTTGGAAAGATATTATCAATTAGATCCTATTATTTTTGGTTTCACTAAAATCCGGATTGTTTTGCACCCGGTACATTCAATTGAAGTTTGAAATCGAATTATCGAACTACCACGCCAGTTTCTGAGATTTCATCCCAACACCCGTGTGGGGTTTCAAATCAACAAACACAGATTTTATTTGTGAAGTAAGTTCTTAGTATTTATTTCTTTTATTTATATATGATTTATTTTCAGTTTATTTAGCAATCGATTTTCAGTTTTAAAAATAGAAAGAGCGAAATGAAAAAAGATGAACTCTTTGATTTGAAAAGTATGATTTTTAAAAGTGAAAAGACGAGATCTTTAAAAGTGAAAAGACGATATTTTTAAAAGTGAAAAGACGATATTTTTAAAAGTGAAAAGACGATATTTTTAAAATAGAAAAGAATATATTTTAAAAATAGAAAAGGCGAAATCTTTATATGAAGAATAGCGTGATAAAAATAGAATTTTTATCTATATAGTAGTGGTATAAAAATAGAATTTTATCCATATGAGGCAATTATAAAAATTCGATTTTTATATATTGAATAACGAAGTAAAAATTAGATTTTTATATATTGAATAATGAAGTAAAAATTCGATTTTTATATATTGAATAACGAAGTAAAAATTCGATTTTTATATATTGAATAACAAAGTAAAAATTCGATTTTTATATATTGAATAGCAAAGTAAAAATTTGATTTTTATATATTGAATAGCGAAGTAAAAATTCGATTTTTATATATTGAATACCAAAGTAAAAATTCGATTTTTACATATGTAGTGGCTACGGGAAACGAAGATGACAAAGATGCGATAACGATGAAGATTTCTATAAATGAAGAGTCGTGGGTATTGGATAGCTATTGGTGAGAATTTCTCACTCTTCAATTTCATTTCTAATTATATATATACTAGGATGCAGATGGTGTTTAGTAGCACCCGACACCCGTCATCCACAGACCATGAATGACTTGTTTGTTAAATTGTTTGGATGTGTAGTTGGTTAGTTTATTTGGTTTGAATTGAATTGTTTGGTGAAATGAATGGATTTGATTGATGTGTGAATGGCGTGGGCCTTCACTAGACTGGGGATAAGGCTAGGCCTCGTCCCGTTCTAGTATCGTGCCGTTATGCCGCCGAAATTTTCTAAAATATGTTAGAAAAATAAAAATATCATTTTTATTTAATAAATGAACTGAATAGAAATTCATGTGTTAAAATAAAATATTTTATCGTTAAAAATAAAAATTTTAACGTGGATGTGAATAAAATAAATATTCATTTACAAACCGGATGGTTTGTTTATGTACACCTATTTGAAGGACATTGATTGGGACGATAAATTTTACACATCGCCCAACTGCACAAATAAAATATGTGTTTGTTGATTTGAAACCCCACACGGGTGTTGGGATGAAATTTGAAGTTCACTCATCCTGATTTATTAAATATGTCGATCGATTGATTGACAGGCTGTTATAAGCGTTAGATATCTATGTTTGATGCTTATACAGTGTAGTGCACTTTGGATGATGGTTGATTATTTATCATTGTTATTATATGCATGTGTTGAATGGAATTCATATAATTAACTTTATATGGTAATTGATTGGGCCTCATTCCAATTTAGAAAATAAAGAATATTATAAAATAAAGGTTCATGTGTTGACAGTACTCATCCGTTGAGATTAGTCATGTGTTGAACAAAATATTTTAACTATAAAAATTTACATCTTTATCGTATTTGAAATTAGAAACTAATTGGAAAATAGATAAGATGAGTGGTCTTCTGGATATGGATCTGATGTTGGTTTCGGCCTTCAGGGTTAATATTCAGGGAATCGTTCTCTTACTAGTTTACGGTTGGAGTCTGGTTTTAAATCAAACGATAGATACCATGATTTTTATAAAATATATTAAACAACAAAAATGGTCACACATGGACAGTACTCATTCGTTGAGATTAGTCATGTGTTGGAAAAAATATAGATTCGTTTGTTGAATAGAATAACGGAATTATTGGAATATATAAAGCCGTGTTGATTAGAGATGCGCTATTTTGACGCGAATGATATTTATATCGATTGTATTCATTTTTATAATTGAAATGAATATATAACGAATTTGATTTGAAATGAATATATAACAATTTCGAAATGAATTGAATATAAAACAATTTCGAAATGAATTGAATATGAAACGATTTCGAAATGAATTTAATATGAAACGATTTCGAAATGAATTGAATATAAAACGATTTCGAAATGAATTGAATATAAAACGATTTCGAATTGAATTGAATAGAAAACAAATTTGATTTCAATTGAATATATAACGAATTTGAATTTGAATTGAATATATAACGAATTTGAATTTGAATTGAATATATAACGAATTTGAATTCGAATTGAATAGAAAACGAATTGAATTCAAATTGAATAGAAAACGAATTGAATTTTAATTGAATAAAAAATGAAATGAATTCGAATTGAATAGAAAACGAAAGGAATTCGAATCGAATTAAAATCGATTTGAATTGAAATCCAATAGAAATGAAAGTAAAAAAGATTTATAACAGAAAATTCAATTTTGATTTGAATTTGAAATAAAGGTTGAAATTGTTTTTGAAATGAATTCAAAACTATTTATAAAATTCTTTTTGAATAGAAATCGACGAAATATATTTTATATATATAATATAATGGCCTGAATAGAACGCGCCGCGCCGCGGCAGTTCGTGAATTTCGACCATTTATTTCAAATGGACATTACAGGAGATCCGACCGTCGGATTCTCCTAAAACCGGAACCGTTGGGTTCGTATCGAAAAGAGCTATCTAATGAATATTAGAAATTCAAAATCTAATGGTTGGATTTGGAGATACGTCCAAATCAAATTTGAAAAAGGTCGCTGTAAGTGCAGTTCGATGGCCATTATGGGAAATCGACTGTACGGGCCTTGATAAAATTATTAAAAATATCAATAATTTGTGTAAAATCATAAGAAGTGATTTGGGAAAAATTGGGATGAAAAACTCCACATTTGAAAAGATAAAAATAGATTTTTATCAAAATGAACTAGTTTTGAACTGAAATTAAAACCCATTTATTTTTAAATAAATAAATTGGATTTGAAATGGGTTTAAATAGAAATTATTCATGGGTTTATCGTGAACGGTGTTTTAAATAACACTAGTTATTTAACCCGACAATAATTAGAATGTGATTTGGGTTTGTCGTGAACTGTGTTTTAAATGACACTAGTTCTTTAACCCAGTAAAAGGAGTTTTAATGAATCTACAATTAAATTGAAATGTGAATTGATAATTTAAATTATCAACTTTAGAAAATGAGCGAGAATGGAGTATCACCAGCTTTGCTCCAAAGCGATAGTTAAATCTTTAATCAGATTTGAACGTGGAATGGTAATTAATTTTACCGACAACACTGTGGTGTTAGATATGGAGTATTACCAGTTTTGCTTCACGGGATGAATAGGTTGGGATTGGGAAATAAAATTAATAATTACTTCGATGTGGTTCGCTAATCTCGACTAGTTTGAAAAACCATAACTTGGTTTGAAATGACATCCAAAGGAAGATTAAAGGATAAATTTTAAAGAATTTATCTTGGATAAAATTAATGGGAACCTTTCCTTGAGAATATGAATTGGAATGAGGCGTATGTTGTGTTCGTGTAACATTTGTTTTTAATATACGCGGGTTGTTCGGAAAGGCCGGGTTTACACCCATTCTGAATAATCGATTCGACGATATGTCGAAGATGAAGACGGTGGTTGAAGACCGGAAGTCTTCACATCGTTTGGATTATTACTGACGATCCTGATTGGGCTGTACACCCAAGAGGATGGAAATAGTTGGTGGTCGTCCAGACGTACTTGGAGATGGATGGATATGCGAGGAAAGTGCCTCCGGTTTCGTTCAGACCCAGAACGAACTTGTAAATGGATTGTGTGTCTGACATTGGATTTTATTCTGTGTTGATTGATTTCTATTAAATATATATCTGTTTGGCGGCGGAGAATTTATTCTCTTGCTTAACGCCCTTTTCTGAGACGTACGAGCTTAGAGGTTATATATCGATAGATATCAATCGCATGGCATGAATTGCCTGTGTGGCACGCTGAGATGCAATGATCAAGGCTTTTGTTGAAAAGCAGAGTCTTGTGGTTGACGATCAAAGCACGGCCCTCGTGGCGTAGCTTTGTGTATAGCGTGAATTCGCGAGCCTCATACCTCCGTATGAGTTAAAAACGGGATACAGACTGCAGGGAAAGCACGGCGTTTCTTTCTAGCTTTGGTGGTGTTAGTGACTTACCAGCCCTGACATTTATATAATTTTCACCTATGTGGTTGTTGGAATGCGAGGCGCCTCGATTTAGGTTTGTAAGGACCGGGAAACGTGTGTTCAGGAATAAATAATCCTCAAACGTAAGAGAGGACCAGCCCTGAAGCATCCAGGGGTTACCCAGAGTGTGTAGTCCCGAGGCATTTGCTAGAGTGTCTCGAAGCGGAGAGGAGCTTGCCTCTTGCCTCGACTCATGATGGAAATCCAATTTCCAATACATGTATTTCGGCTTTATTTGTAGAGCCTAGTATGGCGACATAGTAGGATGGGGCACTTATGCCGTCTATGATTTATATTTATGATTGAAATTGTTTTGACACTATACACTTATTATAGTATCAAATGATTTTTTTTAAACGTACTAAGCATGTTTGGCTATTATAAGGGAAAACCCTACCCTCCGGCTTGCGTTGCATTGTGTGATGGGACCTGGGTCTTATAATAGCTTCATTTTTCGAAAAAGCATTGCGTTGTCTTTTCTATGCACTAGTATTCTTGGGAGGAAACCCGTTCCGTGTTATACGGCGTGGTCCCTTGAATTACTCTCTTTTAAATTAAAGTTTTAAATAACTGTTTTAGTTCTCACACCAGTCACATGACTGACCTGGAGTTTATTGTTTTAACCTAAACTCTGGTTGCCCTTATTTTCGACACAGGCAACTAGTAGTTTTGGTTTTGCAGATTTATATTCACAGGATCCTGGTTTACAGCTGGAATGATATCCGAAAAGCTCTGTATCCGTATATCACCTTCAGTTGTGCTTTGTATTATTTTCCGCTGCTATGTAATTTATTGTAACCTCTGATATTTATTAAATGTAATTTATTCATTTATACTCTGTATATTCTTGTATTCTGATGGAATTGTTGTAATAGCAATGAAATGTTCTTCCGTCTGCGTTCTGTTTTGTCTTGTCCTCACAGTAATTCGTCCTTTCTCATCTCTTCGGAGACCGGGGAAGTTTGGGTCGCTTCAAGTTCCTCATCTCGCTGATTAAATGGTGAAATAGAAGAGACAATTATATTAGTTAAGTTGTTTTTTTGTTTTAGTTGCTTAAGATTTCTGGAGTTGAAAACCATAAGGAATGTTGGCTACATGGGACCCCTGTTTGTCTGATCTTGTTGAGTGATTAAACTATGAAGCATAGTGGTGAGATGGTCATTTTGGCTTTACCATTAACAAGGATGAATTGGGGTTGTTGATTTATATGTGACAGTATTGGTTTGGGGAACTCACGGGTCAAGGATGGTGGTCATGGAGTTCGTGTACAGGCAAGTACGTTGAGTTCGAATTTGTACAGCAAAAAGGAAAATTGGTCGAGTGGAATACAAGAACAATAAGGTATATGCATTTTTATTGAAATCTAAATTCATAGGATACTTAATTTATTTGTTAAGTAATCTAAATGAATGTTTAATCAGTTAATAAAAATATATACATAGTCATACAATGGATTCATTCAAGATGAATTCGTAGACACAACATTACGGAAATTAACTGGGTATTCAGCGCAGATAAAAATCGCTGTGAGTAAATCTCACTCACCCTTTTATTTATAATTATTTTTATTAGTTAAAAATAATTGTTTGTTTCTTGTTTGGTTGCATTCAATATTTTTGTGCATCCTAAGTATAAAAGTTATTTAGGCTTGGTGGTTGCTATTATATATATATATATATATATATATATATATTGGTTATTGGATTTCCCGCAGTATCATTAGCAGATGCCCTCGGTACCATTAGCGGATGATTACCCTATACGCCCAACGCTATGATAGTGGATGACCTTCTATACCGCGATATCCTGCCACAAAGCAGGATGGGTATTATTTCTGTTGACTAATGTTTGTGGATGCAGGAAAACAAGTTGGCGGGATCCAACTGGATTCCTCAAAAATATATTATCTGTTTATTTATTTGTTTGCTTATATACTGTCATATATGGTGTGTTAGAAACCCTGAAATAAACAATTGGTTATTTGGTGTTTAAATATCACTGGCCTAAGTGTTAATTTATAAAAATATCCTGAAAAGGATATTTGAGATTTAAAAGGAAAATTCTATTTTTAAAATAGAATTTGAAATTTTAGAATGGAATAAACATATTAACTTGTTTTAATAAAATAAAAACAAGTAATTCACTTATAAACAAAGTTTATAAATGAAGTGAAAATAATTATCATTGGATAATTCAGAAATAAAAATATGAGTGTGAAATTGAAAAGGGAAATCTATTTTCCAAAAGTAGAAATATCGATTTCAAAAGAAATTGAAATCGAGACTTGTTTAAGAATGAATAAAGGAATTAAAATAGAATTTGAATTCAAAGGAACTAAAATAGAATTTGAATCCAAAGGAATTAAAATAGAATTTGAATTCAAAGGAATTGAAATTGAATTTGAATTTAAAGGAATTGAAATAGAATTTGAATTTAAAGAAATTCAAATAGAATTTTAATTCAAAGGAATTCAAATGGATTTGAATAAAGAAAGTTCAAATGAAATTTAAAATATAGAGATTTGAAAATAGAATTCAAATGAAGTTTAACTATAAGAATTCAAATAGAAGTGAAATGGACTTTAAATATAGAATTCAAATAGAATTGAATTGGAATTTGAGTACAGGATTCAAGTAGGAATTTAAAAATAGAATTTTCAAATAGAAATTGAATATAGAAATTTAAACGAAATGTGAGTATAGAATTTGAATAAGAGGAATTCAAACAGAATTTGAATAAGAGATTTGAAATCGAATTTGAATATAGAAATTCAAATGTAATTTGAATATAGAATACAAATAGAATTCAAATGGAATTTGAATATATTATTCAAAGGGAATTGAAATTTAAAATAGAAGATCGAAGTATAAATAAATTTATTTCCGAGTTAGGGAAAATAGACAATTTTAGAAGATCGGGAATATTATGTTAAATTGGAAAATTGGATTTGATATATATTAAAAATATATTAGAAGGGAGTTGAATTTATTATAAACGAAGTTCAAACGTTTATATTTATAAATATAATTAAAACGAGCTCGCCGCAGCACTGGAGTTCGTAAATTGGCGATTCGAACTTCAATTGAGTGTACAGAATTCAGTTGAATTTGGAATTCTTTGAAACAAGAAACGCCAGGGCCGATTTGATAATAGTTTTCTAATGGAGGAGAAAAATCTGGATTTCGTCGAATAGGTTTTGAGTTATATCAAAATCAAATTTTTAGAAAAGCAGCGCCATAACCATTTTAAAACCATAACGGTTTATTTAATTTTATAAAAGGATTTTAAGCGAATAAAATCCGAATTTCTATTTAGAAAATTTTAGATTTGAGTTGTAGATTATATGTGAACTCAAGTGGAGTAATGAATTGATTTTTGAAACAGAAATTAGATTTTTGATTATTGAATAGAATTAACTAATTCAAGTAGTAACAAGTTAATGTTATTTTGAATTAATATTGGGCTTTGAATAAGTGAATTCGATTTGAAAATTTATATTTGAAATCGAAAAGAAAACCAGAATTGAAATTGAAATTCAATTTGGTTATGAGCAATATTTTGTTTGAACATGTTATGTTCAAACAAAGAAGTGAAATAGGCAAAGTAGCTAATTAAAGAACAAATGAGTGAAACTGAATTCAAACGATTGAATTGAATTGAATTGAATTGGGAACAGGTGAACATGGGTTAGACAGGTATGGGATGGAGTATATGAAGATTTTAATTTATGTGCCCGACAAAAGGTACATGTTTAAATTCATATATGAGATTTTATGCGCCGTATCGGCAAGCCGGTTGGCTTTTTCTTTTTCTTTTGGATTGGTGAGGGCCATGGGAGGCTATTTGAAATATCACGATGCTCCCGGTACAAAGGAGGTTATGGCGAATTTTTCCGAGAATTTAAGGAGTTAGAATATTTTTAAGATAATTTGATAGGATTTAGAATATTTTTAAGATAATTTGATAGTTAGTAATCAATGTATCAATATATATAGAATTAAATAAGGAAACGAAATAAAAAAAGTAGAATATTGTAAACAAAAAAGGGAAATCTATAAATCAGAAATAGAAAGCGAACCATATACATGTTTTAAAAATGAATAATTTGGTTTTATAGTGTGTTTATTCGAGGTTAGTGGCTTTGTTGTTTTGAAGTTAGTGATGTTTTCAATCAAGGTCTGAGAGGTAATTTTATCGCAACTTGATTGATTTCATTTTTAATCGATAAATAGCAAGATCCAGTCTCGAAGAGAAGTGTTGTATAAGAGTTAGTTGAATAAAATATTTTGGGTTGTCATAACGATGTTTTACACAACATTCGTTTTAACCCAAGTGGTGGAATTTTGGAAATATAAAAGTAAATATTTCCTGAGTATAATTAAAGTAGTCGGGAAAGAGATAAATGATTGAAATTGTTTCAATTTCAAATAGAATATATTTTCTAAGTGTAGAAAATAAAAGAAGGCGAGATATAGAAATGTTTTCCAAAGAATGAAAGAGACCGAGATGATAATTGAAAATATTTGTTTAACCAATATTGATAAGGAAATGGAAAGGGTGATTTAATTAATGGATAGTAATCAAGGGGCCCAGTGATTGGTTGATGTTTTGAATGGATGTTTGTTTTTCTTCGATAGTTAAATAACCGACTATCGAAGTGTTTGCCAATATCGTTGTCAATATGGAGAGACCAGTTGGCTTATTATCCGTGAACCACTCTGTATTGGCAGTAGCGTTGCGAATCAGATTATATGGAGATGATCGAAGATAGAGTGAATTGCAAGGGCTTTTTCTATTTATAAAAATTGTGCCTTCGGTTTCATTCAATCCAAGGACGAACGTATATGGACGAATGTCTGACAAAGTATTTCCAATGATCTAATGGGTTGGTCTGTATAAATATATATGGTTGCAATGGATTTATTCCCTTAGCATAATATCCAGAATATTTGTGCAAATCAATTAGTGATTAACGGATCTGACGATGTGGCATTCAAAGTGATTGTGCTATCAATGAATGGAAAGTAATCGTAGCCTCTGGCCTCAACAACAGGGAAATGACAAAAATTGGGCAAGCAGCATGGCAACGTGGGTCGCTCCCATTAGGGTGTATTATCACCTATCTAGATATTCATTTAATTCCTTATTCTATTTGATGTTGTCCCAATAGGGAGACGGTTGTTGATCCCAACCGTTGGTGATATACATTCGATACACTCAAGCAAAATGAGTGATCGGTCATGTGTGGGCCGGGTTGCAAGATGTTCTTGTTGAACCCAGTGCATTCCTCTCTAGAGATACCCTAGCGGAAGGTGGTTCCATACCTTGTCATGTTGGAAATCCAATCTCCAATAAGCGCTCTGCGGTTTTTTATTTTATACTATGTATGTGGAGCGTGAGATGCAAGCATTCCGCAAGATTCTATTTATTTGATTTAGACACTATTATAATATCATTGGATTTTTGTATCAAAGTGTTTTGGGTCATAGTAAGGTAAAAACCGTCCATGTTTATGTATGGGCTGGTCTTACTATTATCTTTTCTTTTGAAAGATTTTGAAAGTTAAACAAATGGTTGGAATTTACTCACGCCATTCCCATGACTGACCCAGAGTTTATTTTGTTTGTTTTCCCTAAACTCTTAGGTGCCCAATTTTGTACGGGCAGTCAAGTAGTCGGGATTTTACAGATTCATTTGGAGCTGGAAGCAGGAGGCTTCACCAGTTAGCTATAGATTATCATATTTCCGCTGTGTACTATGTTGTATCTGGAAAACAGGTGTTTATAACTGTTCCAGGAACAACTGTTGTCCTCTGATGATGGTATGTATATAAAGTTACTGATTTGTATTTCAAAAGTTATATTATATAATATGTTTTATTCGTTCCGCTGTGAGATTTGCCTTCTTTGTTTTCTTCTATTCTAATTTTTCTTTCTTTCTATTTCTCATCCTCTAACTTCTTTCTAATAATGATTCGTATTTCTGTGCAATTTGGGTTGGATGTGTGGTGTTATTAGTCAACTCAGATAGTACGGATTTGCGGGCCACTACAGTTGGTATCAGAGCATAGGTTGAGCGAATACCTAGGCTTTGTGGGGATGTGCTCATTAGAGATAGGGTCAGTAGTACCCTAGAATGAGTCGAGTGTATATATATATATATATATATATATATGAGAGAGCGTATTTGTTAATTGATATAAAAATTGGTTTATATTGTGTTAGCCAGTCTGTTGAGTGGTTTGTGAATTCTGATCGAATCGTGGGATGCCACGAACTCAATAGGAATTTCTAAACGCTTGAACAGTGAAATTGACACAATATTGTTTTAAATTGGGTAAATGAAATAAATTTACTCAAAATTCTATTTTCGATAGAGAAAGAATATTTTATTTAAAATTATTATAATATATGGATGTGTTGGATGTTAAATTTATAATCCAACGAGATTATAAAATTGAAATGGTTATATATAACCAAAATAAAATTTGTATATGAAAAGTATATACAAATGAGATGAATTAAAATTTAATTCAAACCAGAATTTGGATTTTTAAATCCTGGGAAGTTGGAAAATATTTTTGACGTATATTAAAATAATATAGCTTTGTTTTGTAAGGATTTTTGAATAGAAATCATTTTGAAAGTTATAAAGCACTGAACTCACTTCAATGGCTGGGAAATAATTCTGATGATGGTCGCAACATCATTAGTGTTCATTTTTAAGTTTCTAAGTGATGGGTTGCTACCTTAGAAAAGTTTTGATGGGAATTTGTTTGAAAGGAAACAAGTTAGTTTGAAAATTCAAATATTTTGAATTTGAAAAGATTATAAATATATGTACATGTTTAAGTGATTTCAAAAGGGTTTGAAATGAAAACCCTGGGATTTGGATTCTGGAAGTGGAATTTAACTTAAGCTAGTTAAATAGGTTGAAGTGAATCAATTAACTAGAATCAATTTGAATAGGTTTAATGGAATATAGATTGGATATAAATGAATTGATCGTAGATCATTCGAATTAAATGAAGGAAGACCAAAAGTTTTGGTGGAATTAAATTTGTTGAAATATGAGGAGTTGAGTTTCAACATAAGTGGGATTTCGAAAAGTAAATGGTTTGAAGCATTTTTCCTACCTTAGCAATTTCGAGGACGAAATTATTTTAAGGGGGTAAGAATGTAACGACCCAGATTTTCTGGTAAATTTATTTTGAATATTTAATATTATTTTAAATATTGAGCTAATAATATAAAATAATTTTTATATTGAATTATCGGTATAACTATCGTAATACGAGGATCTTAAGTAATTCAATTTGAAATGGAGTCAAAATGATTTATATGAATTTTTGTTTGAATTTAAACGTTGATAGTAACAATTTATTATCAAGGAATATTTTTTTCAATTTAAATTATATTATATTAATTTATTTTGGTTATTTATATTTACGTTCTAATTAAATATCAAAATATATTCAGTTAGTTCAGAATGGTGTTACACTGTTGAAATAACAGTGGTTTCATTAAAATAGCGGTTCGTGGTTTAAATGAATGGACCCAGAGATATTTATAATGGATAAGATCGAAATCAAAAATCAAATCGATATCTATTTAAAAAGAATGAAAGATCTCTTTATATTGAATCAGAATCAAATCAAATTAATTAGAAAATCTTTTTTAAATAATTACAAAGATTTTGTGTGTACTTCTGATTCCCTCTCCACCTCTATATATTGCGACAGCCTCTCCCCTTGCTTCTTCATTCTTCTCTTCTGAAAATCACGATACCCTGTAGCCTTATTTCATTTTCTTCCTCAGATCCTCAAATCGAATCAAACAAACCCGTCTTCCTCCTTAAACTCAGAAATCGCGATGCCCCTGATGCTCAAGATGAAAATTAAGACACTCGCGATGGCTTTTAGGGTTGATTTCGTGGTTTTGAGGAGCAGTCGCTGTCAGATTCTAGTGGCCTCCGTTTGGTTTAATGGTTGCGACGGGCGAGCTATAGAGCTCGATGTTGGCTCCAGGTCGCGATGCACAATACAACAAAGAGGGGTTTCGGAAACAGCAGTTGAGCGAGGTGGTTAATTCGAGCTTCTCAGATCGAGTTCGAACATGATGCTATTGGATGAGGGTTGGTGGTTTCAATTGGGGTTGATGCCGCGTTGGGTTTTCTGGAGGCGTGGGTTACTGTAACCGAAGGCGACATGAAGGACGTCTAGTTCCTCATCTCGCTGATAAGATGGTGAAATAGAAGTGACAATTATATTAGTTAAGTTGTTTTTTTGTTTTTGGTTGCTTAAGATTTCTGGAGTTGAAAACCATGAGGAATGTTGGCTACATGGGACCCCTGTTTGTCTGATCTTGCTGAGTGATTAAACTATGAAGCATAGTGGTGAGATGGTCAATTTGGCTTTAGCATTAACAAGAATGAATTGGGTTTGTTGATTTATATATGACAGTATTGGTTTGGGGAACTCACAGGTCAAGGATGGTGGTCATGGAGTTCGTGTACAGGCAAGTACGTTGAGTTCGAATTGGTACAGCAAAAAGGAAAATTGGTCGAGTGGAATACAAGAACAATAAGGTATATGCATTTTTATTGAAATCTAAATTCATAGGATACTTAATTTATTTGTTAAGTAATCTAAATGAATGTTTAATCAGTTAATAAAAATATATACATAGGCATACAATGGATTCATTCAAGACGAATTCGTAGACACAGCATTATGGAAATTAACTGGGTATTCAGTGCAGATAAAAATCGCGGTGAGTAAATCTCACTCACCCTTCTATTAATAATTATTTTTATCAGTTAAAAATAATTGTTTGTTGCTTGTTTGGTTGCATTCAATATTTTTGTGCATCTTAAATATATTAGTTATTTAGGCTTGGTGGTTGCTATTATATATATATATATATATATATATATATATATATATATTGGTGGTTGGTTTTCCCGCAATCATTAGCGAATGCCCGCGGTACCATTAGCGGATGATTACCCCATACGCCCCACGCTATGATAGTGGATGACCTTCTATATCGCGATATCCTGCCACGAAGCAGGATGGGTATTATTTCTGTTGACTAACGTTTGTGGATGTAGGAAAACAAGTTGGAGGGATCCAACTGGATTCCTCAAAAATATATTATCTGTTTATTTATTTGTTTGCATATATACTGTCATATATGATGTGTTAGAAACCCTGAAATAAATAATTGGTTGTTTGGTGTTTAAATATCACTGGGCCTAAGTGTTAATTTATAAAAATACCCTGAAAATTATACTTGAGATTTAAAAGGAAAATTCTATTTTTAAAATAGAATTTGAAATTTTAGAATGGAATAAAAATATTAACTTGTTTCAATAAAATAAAAACAAGTAATTCACTTATAAACAAAGTTTATAAATGAAGTGAAAAGAATTATCATTGGATAATTCAGAAATAAAAATACGAGTGTGAAATTGAAAAGGGAAATCTATTTTCCAAAAGTAGAAATACCGATTTCAAAAGAAATTGAAATCGAGACTTATTTAAGAATGAATAAAGGAATTAAAATATAATTTGAATTCAAAGGAATTGAAATAGAATTTGAATCCAAAGGAATTAAAATAGAATTTGAATTCAAAGGAATTGAAATAGAATTTGAATTTAAAGAAATTCAAATAGAATTTGAATTCAAAGGAATTCAAATGGATTTGAATAAAGAAAGTTCAAATGAAATTTAAAATATAGAGATTTGAAAATAGAATTCAAATGGAGTTTAGCTATAAGAATTCAAATAGAAGTGAAATGAAGTTTAAATATAGAATTCAAATAGAGTTGAATTGGAATTTGAGTACAGGTTTCAAGTAGGAATTTAAAAATAGAATTTTCAAATAGAAATTGAATATAGAAATTTAAAAGTTATGTGAGTATAGAATTTGAATTAGAGGAATTCAAATAGAATTTGAACAACAGATTTGAAATAGAATTTGAATATAGAAATTCAAATGTAATTTGAATATAGAATTCAAATAGAATTCAAACGAAATTTGAATATAGCATTCAAAGGGAATTGAAATTTGAAATAGAAGATTGAAGTATAAATAAATTTATTTCCAAGTTAGGGAAAATCGAAAATTTTAGAAGATCAGGAATATTATGTTTAATTGGAAAATTGGATTTGATATAAATTTAAAATATATTAGAACGGAGTTGAATTTATTATAAACGAAGTTCAAACATTTATATTTATAAATATAATTAAAACGAGCTCGCCGCAGCGCTGGAGTTCGTAAATTGGCGATTTGAACTTCAATTGAGTGTACCGAACTCAATTGAAGTCGGAATTCTTTGAAATAAGAAACGTCATGACCGATTTGATAATAATTTTCTAATGGAGGAGAAAAATCTTGATTTCGTCGAATAAATTTTGAGTTATATCAAAATCAAATTTTTAGAAAAGCAGCGCCATAACCATTTAAAAACCATAACGGTTTATTTAATTTTATAAAAGGAATTTAAGCGAATAAAATTCGAATTTCTATTTAGAAAATTTCAGATTTGAGTTGTAGATTATATGTGAACTCAAGTGGAGTAATGAATTGATTTTTAAAATAGAAATCAGATTTTTGATTATTGAATAGAATTAACTAATTGGAGTAGTAATTAGTTAATGTTATTTTGAATTTATATTAGGCTTTGAATAAGTGAATTCGATATGAAAATTTATATTCGAAATCGAAAAGAAAACCAGAATTGAAATTGAAATTCTATTTGGTTATGAGCAAGTTAAATATTTTGTTTGAACATGTTATGTTCAAACAAAGAAGTGAAATAGTCAAAGTAGCTAATTAAAGAATAAATGAGCGAAACTGAATTCAAACGATTGAATTGAATTGAACTGAATTGGGAACAGGTGAACATGTGTTAGACAGGTATGGGATGGAGTACATGAAGATTTTAATTTATGTGCCCGACAAAAAGGTACATGTTTAAATTCATATATGAGATTTTATGCACCGTATCAGCAAACCGTTTGGCTTTTTCTTTTTCTTTTGGATTGGTGAGGGCCATGAGATGCTATTTGAAATATCCCGATGCTCCCGGTACAAAGGAGGCTATGGTGAATTTTTCCGAGAATTTAAGGAGTTAGAATATTTTTAAGAAAATTTGATAGTTAGTAATCAGTGTATCGATATATATAGAATTCAATAAGGAAACGAAATAAAAAAATAGAATATTGTAAAAAAAAAGGGAAATCTATAAATTAGAAATAGAAAGCGAACCATATACATGTTTTAAAAATGAATAATTTGGTTTTATAGTGTGTTTATTGAGGTTAGTGGTTTTGCCGTTTTGAAGTTAGTGATGTTTTCAATCAAGGTCCGAGAGGTAATTTTATCCCAACTTGATTGATTTCATTTTTAATCGATAAATAGCAAGATCTAGTCTCGAAGAGAAGTGTTGAATAAGAGTTAGTTGAATAAAATATTTTGGGTTGTCATAACGATGTTTTACACAACATTCGTTTTAACCCAAGTGGTGGAATTTTGGAAATATAAAAGTAAATATTTTCTGAGTATAATTGAAGTAGTCGGGAAATAGATAAGTGATTGAAATTGTTTCAATTTCAAATAGAATATATTTTCTAAGTATAGAAAATAAAAGAAGGCGAGATATAGAAATGTTTTCCATAGAATGAAAGAGACCGAGATGATAATTGAAAATATTTGTTTAACCAATATTGATAAGGAAATGGAAAGGGTGATTTAATTAATGGATAGTAATCAAGGGGCCCAGTGATTGGTTGATGTTTTGAATGGATGTTTGTTTTTCTTCGATAGTTAAATAACCGACTATCGAAGTGTTTGCCAATATCGTTGTCAATATGGAGAGACCGGTTCGATTATTATCCGTGAACCACTCTGTATTGGCAGTAGCGTTGCGAATCAGATTATATGGAGATAATCGAAGATGGAGTGAATTGCAAGGGCTTTTTCTATTAATAGAAATTGTGCCTTCGGTTTCATTCAATCCCAGGACGAACATATATGGACGAATGTCTGACAAAGTATTTCCAATGATCTAATGGGTTAGTCTGTATAAATATATATGGTTGCAACAGATTTATTCCCTTAGCATAATATCCAGAATATTTGAGCAAATCAATTAGTGATTAACGGAACTGACGATGTGGCATTCAAAGTGATTGCGCTATCAATGAATGGAAATTAGTCGTAGCCTCAGGCTTCAACAACAGGGAAATGACAAAAATCGAGCAGGCAGCATGGCTATGTGGGTCGCTCCCATTAGGGTGTATTATCACCTATCTATAGATTCATTTAATTCCTTATTCTATTCGATGTTATCCCAATCGAGAGACGGTTGCTGATCCCAACCGTTGGTGATATACATTCGATACACTCAAGCGAAATGAGTGGTCGGTCATGTGTGGGCCGGGTTGCAAGATGTTCTTGCTGAACCCAGTGTATTCCTCTCTAGAGATACACTAGCGGAAGGTGGTTCCATACCTTGTCATGTTGGAAATCCAATCTCCAATAAGCGCCCTACGGTTTTTGATTATATACTATGTATGTGGAGCGTGAGATGTAAGCGTTCCGCTAGATTCTATTTATTTGATTTAGACACTATTATAATATCATTGGATTTTTGTATCAAAGTGTTTTGTGTTATACTAAGGTAAAAACCATCCATGTTTATGTGTGGGCTGGTCTTACTATTATCTTTTCTTTCGAAAGATTTTGAAAGTTAAACAAATGGTTGGAATTTACTCACATCAGTCCCATGACTGACCCAGAGTTTATTTTGTTTGTTTTCCCTAAACTCTTGGGTGCCCAATTTTGTACGGGCAGTCAAGTAGTCGGGATTTTACAGATTCATTTGGAGCTGGAAGCAGGAGGCTTCACTAGTTAGCTATAGGTTATCATATTTCCGCTGTGTACTATGTTGTATCTAGAAAACAGGTGTTTATGACTGTTCCAGGAATAACTGTTGTGCTCTGATGATGGTATGTATATAAAGTTATTGATTTGTATTTCAAAAGTTATATTATATAATATATTTTATTTGTTCCGCTGTGAGATTTGTCTTCTTTGTTTTCTTCAATTCTATTTTTTCTTTCTTTAATTTTCTCATCCTCTAACTTCTTTCTAATAATGATTCGTATTTCTGTGCAATTTGGATTGGACGTGTGGTGTTATTAGTCAACTCAGATAGTACGGATTTGCGGACCACTACACACACCATCCATAAACACAATACAGTCAATTCACCATAATACAGTCAATTCAAACAATCTTAAACATTACAAATCTGATTTTACAATCATACATATATGGTTTTTAAAATAGCAAGAAATAATTAAATTTAAATCAATTATTAAAAATAGAAATCTCACAGTGGTATTTATCTGAATTTCCAACAGTCTCTGTTTCAGATCTGGTCTGTTCCATGCTGTAGATCTCGGAAAGACGATTCCAACGTGACTGAAATCATTGGATTCTGATAAGATTTGGAGGAGTTATTCACATTACAAGTTAAATAATTTTAATTAAAATGGTTAACTATTAATTTGCACTTAACCTTTTAATTACTTTACATAATCCTTTCTTCTTTAATAAAGCTATTGCTCCCTACATGTAATCGAACCCAAAGGCTCCGCCCCCAACATCCACCTGCGCACTATGCCTCGGCCCACCGGAATGCAATCGGAGATCGCCACGACAACCACCGGTCTTCGCTCCACCTACGCCCCCAAACCCCATCAACTCGCACCCCCGTAGCACCATGAAATCCCGTCCAAAGTCGCAGCACTTGAGCATCAATTCCGGTCAGTAGGAACAATCAACGGTGATCATAACTATTCAGATTAAAGCCCTCATCGAGCTCTTCGATTTCCACTTTGGAGCTTCAAAATTCGTTTAGCGGATTGTGAGAAAAAGAGAGGAGAAGGAAGGAGCATCGCAGCCATGAAATAGATGATACGGCGGTTGTATAATTTTAGATTAGGGTTACGTATTTCTTAGTGTATTTATAAACGTATTTTCCTGTTTTATTTAATTACTTAATTACTTTAATTTTAAAAATAATGGTTCGTTGCTATCAACTCCAAATCGAACCCAATGAGTGTCTCCCCTAGCCAAATACCCCAGTCCCGGACACAATGGAATAGGTTTCATAACCCAATTCAATTGTTTCGATAGGTTTTTCTTTAAATTTAAATATAAAACATTTAATTATTTAATTTAAACGTACATTTTAAATTACCGGGGCCACAAACTAACTCAGAAAAATCCAGAAAAATATTTGAGACGACCCAAAACCCCGTACTGACGGCGACAAGGGTAATCCTTGGAATATAACACATAAACAGATAATAGCAGAATAGAATTAAATAAATACACTAGATAATGAACAAATAATACACTGGATAAACATAAACATCAGAGCTACACGGTATAAAGGATCATACTTAGTACAAATACTATTCAGCTATACATAAATGTCTACAGCGGAAAACAAACATAATATGTACAATAGGAGCTGAACATCATAAAAAGAGATAAAGAATAGAATCCATCTTCAGCTCCAGCTATCCAAAAAGAGCCAGCTAAACTTGAATACAAGGCTGCCCGTGTAGAAAAAGGGGCACTCGAGTTTGAAAGTGAAACAAACTATGAGTCAGTCATGGGACTGGTATGAGAAATCTTCTCAACACATTTGAAATATGGCTAATCACAGGACCACGCCACTTTCGTGGAACGGGTTTACACCATTGGATTGCCAGTGCTTTAAAACAAATCATTCTTTTAAACATCGCAATGCTTTTTATAAAAATGAAGCCATTATAAGACTCAGTTCCCATCACACAATGCAATGCAAACCGGAGGATAGAGTTTTACCTTATAATGGCCAAAATATGCTTGATACAAATAAAACAAAAGCATTTGATATTATTACTAGTGCTTATATGTTTCAAAAACAATTTCAAATCATAACTATCAATCATAGACGACATGAGCGTCCCATGCCACTTTGTCGCCAAACATAGGTATACAATCAAAACCGCACAGTCACGTATTTGGAAATTGGATTTCCTTCATGAACCAAGACAAAAGATAGTCCTTACCGAATTCGAGACAATCTAGCCCATGTCTCAGGCATAGCCGCAACCGTATCTTGGATCGTCAGGGCCGGTCCACACGAAGTGGATTATAATGCCTGAACAATGCGTCCCTCCGCCCTTTGGGGCGTAAATGAGCCAACGAATGACTCCATCGGACCCAGATCGTCTGATCTAACCGAGGCGCCTCGCAACAGTAACAACCACATAAGTCAAACTCGTCAGGGCGTGTAAAACCACTAACGCCACTTCTAGCTAGAAAGAAAACGCACGTCCCCCCTGAGGTCCTCTCCCGTTTCTGGTTCATACCGGGGTGTGAGGCTCGCGATTCCACGTTATACACAAAGCTACACCACACAGGTGGTGCTTTGATCATCACCACAAGACTTTGCTTTTCAACAGAAGCCCTGATCACTGCATCTTAGCATGCCACACAGGCAATTCACATCGTGCAACTGATAGGTATCAATCACACAGAATAAATTCCAATGTCAGACACACTGTCCATTTGCAAGTTCGTTCTGGGTCTGAACGAAGCCAAAGGCACTATATACCTCGCAAACCCATCGATCACTACGTACGTCTGGACGATCACCACTCATTATCCATATTTCGGGATGCCTCCCAATCAGGACCTCGGTTACCATCCAAATGAGGTGAAGATCTCCGGTCTTCGACCACCGTCTTTATCTTCGATTACTTATCGTCGATTCAGTTATTCAGAATGGGTTAGACCAGGTCTTTCTGAGCAACTCGCGTATATGATAAACAAGTGCAACACAAATACACATACGCATCATTTCAATTCATTAATCGCTAACCTTAAATCAGTAAGAGAACGATTTCCCAAATATTGACTCCGAAGGCCGAAACCAACATCAGATCAATACCCAAGAAACCATTGGACTTAGCCAACCTTCAGTTAGTTCCTAAATTTCACATCCATATCGTTTATAATATTTTATAACGATTTATCGCTATTTTATTTATTTTAAAGTAGCCAATTTATTTAAAACGATGCTTCGGGCCATAACGCGGCCGTGGCGCTGTTTTTCTTCAGATTTGATTTACACATATCTGAAAATCTAACCGTTGGATCTTCACGAAATTTACATCATTAGAAAGAACTTTTCAAAACGAATCCAACGGTTCTAATTTCGGGAAAATCCGACGATCGGATCTCCCGTTATAATCGTTTGAAGTTTCAATTTCAAAATACGAACTGCAGCGTCGTTATTCGATTAAATATAATTATATATATATATATGTATGTATGTATAATCGATTCTGGTGCTGTTTTTCTTCAGATTTGATTTAAACATTCCAGACAATCCAACCGTTGGATTTTTACAAAGTTGGTGCCGTTGGAAAGATATTTCCAAAGCGAACCCAACGGTTGCGGTTTCGGGAAAATTCGATGGTCGGATCTCCCGCACTAATCGTTTGAAATCACGGTTTCAAAACACGAACTGCAGCTTCGTTATTCGATATATTTCAATTCTATATATATATATATATATATATACATATATATCGATTCTTCGATTTCAAAACAATGTGAATTTCATACATTTGATAAAAATGATGTTTTTATCTAACTGTTTTCTATTTCAACACTTCACTATTTTTAACAATTCATGTATATAATAAAAATGTGATTTTTAATGTAAAACAATTTATTTCAAAACATGATTATTTTATGTAGTTAATGTAGGTGATCAAAATAGGATTTTTATTATAAAACAATTTATTTCAAAACAAGATTATTTTATATAGTTCATATTGATGATAAAAATAGGATTTTTATTATAAAACAATTTCTTTCAAAATGTGAATTTTATTCAACACATGAATTTCTATCCAACGAATGAATATCGATTCAACACATGAAGGTTTTCTATAGTTTATATAAATAGATAAAAAGGTTATTTTTATATTTAAAACACGAATACCATTCAACACATGAATTTCAATTCAACGAATGAATTTCGATTCAACACATGAAGGTTTTCTATAGTTTGTATATATATATAAAAAAAGGTGATTTTTTATATTTAAAACACGAATACCATTCAACACATGAATTTCAATTCAACGAATGAATTTCGATTCAACACATGAAGGTTTTCTATAGTTTGTATATATATATGTAAAAAGGTGATTTTTATATTTAAAACACGAATACCATTCAACACATGAATTTCTATCCAACGAATGAATATCGATTCAACACATGAAGGTTTTCTATAGTTTATATATATAGGGTAAAAATGTGATTTTTATGGTTAAAACAATTTTTTTAAAACACGAATACCATTCAACACATGAATTTGATTCAACGAATGAATTTCTATTCAACACATGAAGGTTTTCTATTCAACAGACGAATATAGTTTCAAAACAGGAAAATAATTCTAACACATGAATATTATTCAAAATTTTGGCAGCATAACGGCAGGGTAGTTAAAACAGGGACCGTCCCTAGTACGGCTCCTCGCTCTACCTTAAAGCCTCGCAGCTTTTGACAATGGGGAATCATGCATCTAGTTCGCATGCAGGCGGCATGTATATTTTTTTCATTTCCACAAACTAATCCTATGTTGTTTCAACCAAATATTTCTCAACCACAAACGGGTATTTTTAACCACAATCAATCCATATCAACCACAAACAATTCCAATCAACCATTCGCTATCAATCAATTTCCACACCAATCACAACCAATAAATATCGTCCATGGTTTGTGGACGAGGGGCGTATATATATATATATATATATATATATATATATATATATATATATATATATATATATATATAGCAATTCACTTTTATTTCAATACATATATAATTTTTACAACGCATATATAACTTATACATCGAACGTACAACTTATACAACGCTTATACATGAGGTGTACAACGCTTATATAACCCATACATCGACTATATAATTTATACATCGTCGTTTTCCATATCGTTTATAAATTAGAAATCTCACATTGGGTTCCACTCCATCAAAAATAGCAGAAGGCTCAGAAAAATATGCGGTCTCTTCTAGAATGTAGAAGACGTCCACACGGTCACGAAGTTTCCTGTTTCATCGAATTTCTTCAAGAAACGAAAAAGATATGATTTTTCAAAGTTTGCAATGGTTTAAAGGTGTTAAAATCAGTTCAAAGAAAATCAACCGTTACCTCTCTGAATTCTTCAAAACTAGGTTTGATTTTTTCGATCAAACGGTTTAGCGGATCGACAATCGGCCTTCGCAGCGAGGAAGAGGGGAGAGAGGCGCACTGGCGCCCGGAGCGTGGCCCACTTCGGTGGCCTGGTTGACGGCGGCGACGAGATGAAGGGCTCGACTTTCGAGCTCAAATTCTCCTTCAATTCTACACGAAAATATCCAATACTTATATGGATTTGAAGATCATGAGAAGTACTACAAAAACCATAACTGTGGTGTTGGATTTCATTGAGCGGATCAAAAGAAAAAGAGGAGAGAAGGTAAGAATCGATTTCCGCCGTGCGCCTGGTAGAGTCGGGGAGAGAGAAAATCGTATGGGCCAATGAGATTTTTCCACTTATTTATATATTTTTAAATTTCGAAAATACCCCCTTTCGCACACGAACCCCAATCCCAACCCAACGACTGTCGTCCCTAGCGTTTTACCCCTATTCCGAACACAATGGGATATGTTTCGAAGGCCCGTTCGAATGTTTTAGTTAGTTTTCCTTCGATTTAATATATATAACATTCAATATTCAATTTGAACGTACATTTCAATTTGCCAGGGCCACAAACTGATTCAAAAAATTCCAAAAAAATAAATCTAGCTATTTTTTGATGATACGGTCCCAGCAAAACTAGTTTCATCGAATTCTGAGACCGTTTGCAAAAAGGCCCATTTCTGGTCGATCCAATTTAACTGTAATTGACCAAAACACGTTTTTCTTTGCCACGCTCACATAATAGCTTCAAAAATTATGAAATTTGAAACATAGTAATAACTTCTCATCCCGGATCCAACAAAAGTGGTTTCGTCGAATTCCGAGGTCGTTTGCAAAATGGCCAATTTCACGGGCTATATAAATTTCATAGCGACCTTTCTGAAAATTCATTTGGCCATAACTTTTGCTTTCTGCTATGAAACTTCAATTTTTCAAATTCGTTAGAAAGGTATTCACTAACAGATTTAAATATTTTTGGTTTCACTCAGATCCGTTTTGTTTTGCACCCGGTACAGTCAGTCAAAGTTTGAATTCAAATTTTGAAACTACCGCGCCATTTCAGGCCTTGTTTATAATTAGAATTAATTATATTCCTTTTCAATTGTCGATTCAAACTTACTTCTCACCGTTATTATTTAAAATATTTATTTTAAATATTTAAAATCCACTATTTTAGCCAATTTAAAATTTTCAATTTGGTTCAGATTTTCCGGGTCGTTACAATCTCCCCCACTTAAAACTTTTCGTCCCCGAAAAGGAACGAAGTCGAAAGTGGTTTGATTAATCAACTCTACGTTCAATCCGGCTTCCATTCTCCAACTTTTCAGTTTTTGAGAATTTTCAAATTCTTCAAAAATTTGGCTAACACCCGGAATTTTCGAAAAATTTCGCCATAATCTCCTTTGTACGGGGAGAGGTTTGGAAATTTATTGGGCCGTATTAGGTACCCAATAAATCCTAATAAGCATACACATATTTATAGTGTTATATTCTGGTGTTTACAAGGGAGCGTGTATAGATAATAACTCCAGAGAATAAATTTTCGTCACCCTGTCAAAGCCTGAGGGAGTGTGTATTTTTAATTGCTCCAGAGGATAAATCCTCGTCCCGTGTGGGAAATAAATAGTCCACGTGCCGTATCTAATAACTAGAGAGACATGATTATTGCCAACTCCAGACCCGTGTGGGTTTTTTTATTAATCTGGCAATTTTATCGTTACAATTTAAATAGTCCATATCAGTCATCAGTTCAACCTGTAAAATATAGTCATCGCCATACAAGCCTCTCGCTCGTATGGTAAATCTTCCACTTCGTCACACAAGCTCCAAATGCTTATGTGGTATATGATGAAGTATGCCTATCTTCAGAAGTATGCCATGCAGTGTAGTTCAAAATTAATTGTTATTATCCTATGGCGATGTTTATTATTTCACACAGAATAACCAGCACTCCACATCCAATGGCATTCACAGGAGTTGATATAATAATATTTCGCATCTAACTCATTAAGGTTTACCTATTTGTCGGGCACGCAAATAAATTCTTTACTCAACAGCTATCCATTTACCTGTTCAAACATATATAATGTACATGTGTATATATTTCTATCTATTTTCTAATCAGTTCAATGTGTGATTTAAATGAATAAATTCTACCATTCATTCTCTTATTGATTAAATTAACTATTGTTTTAACAATTTTAATTAATCAAATCTACTATCACACAACACAAACAATAATCAAATTGTTTTTAACTTTTCAAAAATATATCTTTTATATATTCAAAATTTATATTTCTAAAACCAGACTATAAATATAATCACAAATACGTCATTTAAAAACCTATAACTCTCGACTCGTCCTGGGGCACTTCTGACCCCATCTCTAACGAGTTGTTCTGATTCTGCTATACCCATACTAGGATATTGTTGATCGTATTTGTAATGAGTTACTCTTCCTAGAACACTACTGGTTCTATCTCTGACGAGTTCGTTAATATGTTATATTCCAGAACTAAGCTTAACGAAAGCTCTGATAGCAAATGAGACGACCCCAAAACTTGTACTGACGGCGGCAAGGGTAATCCTTGGAATATAACACATAAACAGGTAATAGCAGAACAGAATTAAATAAATACACCAGTTAATAAACAAATAATATACTGGATAAACATAAACATCAGAGCTACACAGTATACAGGATCATACTTAGTACAAATACAGTTCAGCTAAACATAAATGTCTACAGCGGAAAACAAACATAATATGTACAAGAGGAGCTGAACAGCATAAAAAGAGATAAAGAATAGAATCCATTTTCAGCTCCAGCTATCCAAAAAGAGCCAGCTAAACCTGAATACAAGGCTGCCCGTGTAGAAAAAGGGGCACCCGAGTTTGTAAGTGAAACAAACTACGAGTCAGTCATGAGACTGGTATGAGAAATATACTCAACACATTTGAAATATGGCTAATCACAGGACCACGCCACTTTCGTGGAACGGGTTTACTCCATTGGATTGCCAGTGCTTTAAAACAAATCATTCTTTTAAACATCGCAATGCTTTTTATAAAAATGAAGCTATTATAAGACTCAGTTCCCATCACACAATGCAACGCAAACCGGAGGATAGAGTTTTACCTTATAATGGCCAAAATATGCTTGATACGAATAAAATAAAAGCATTTGATATTATTACTAGTGTGTATATGTTTCAAAAACAATTTCAAGTCATAACTATCAATCATAGACGACATGAGCGTCCCATGCCACTATGTCGCCAAATATAGGTATACAATCAAAACCGCACAGTCACGTATTTGGAAATTGGATTTCCTTCATGAACCAAGGCATAAGATAGTCCTTACCGAATTCGAGATAATCTAGCCCATGTCTCAGGCACAGCTGCAACCGTACCTTGGATCTTCAGGGCCGGTCCACACGAAGTGGATTATAATGCCTGAACAATGCGTCCCTCTGCCCTTTGGGGCGTAAATGAGCCAACGAATGACTCCATCGGACCCAGATCGTCCAATCTAACCGAGGCGCCTCGCAACAGTAACAACCACATAAGTCAAACTCGTCAGGGCGTGTAAAACCACTAACGCCACTTCTAGCTAGAAAGAAAACGCACGTCCCCCCTGAGGTCCTCTCCCGTTTCTGGTTCATACCGGGGTGTGAGGCTCGCGATTCCACGTTATACACAAAGCTACGCCACACAGGCGGTGCTTTGATCATCACCACAAGACTTTGCTTTTCAACATAAGCCCTAATCACTGCATCTTAGCATGCCACATAGGCAATTCAGACCGTCCAACTGATAGCTATCAATCACATAGAATAAATTCCAATGTCAGACACACTGTCCATTTGCAAGTCCGTTCTGGGTCTGAACGAAACCGGAGGCACTATATACCTCGCAAACCCATCGATCACCATGTACGTCTGGATGATCACCACTCATCATCCATATTTCAGGATGCCTCCCAATCAGGACCTCGGTTGCCATCCAAACGAGGTGAAGATCTCCGGTCTTCGACCACCGTCTTCATCTTCGATTACTTATCGTCGATTCAGTTATTCAGAATGGGGTAAACCCGGTCTTTCTGAGCAACTCGCGTATATGATAAACAAGTGCAACACAAATACACATACGCATCATTTCAATTCATTAGTCGCTAACCATAAATCAGTAAGAGAATGATTTCCCAAATATTGACTCTGAAGGCCGAAACAAACATCAGATCAATACCCAAGAAACCATTCGACTTAGCCAACCTTCAGTTAGTTCCTAAATTTCACATCCATATCATTTATAATATTTTATAATGATTTATCGCTATTTTTATTTATTATAAAAGAGCCAATTTATTCAAAACGATGCATCGGGCCATAACACGGCCGTGGCGCTGTTTTTCTTCAGATTTGATTTACACATATCTGAAAATCTAACCGTTGGATCTTCACAAAATTTACATCATTAGAAAGAACATTTCAAAACGAATCCAACGGTTCTAGTTTCGGGAAAATCTGACGGTCGGATCTCCCTTTATAATCGTTTGAAGTTTCAATTTCAAAATACGAACTGCAGCGTCGTTATTCGATTAAATATAATTATATATATATATAATCGAGTCTGGTGCTGTTTTTCTTTAGATTTGATTTAAACATTCCAGATAATTCAACCGTTGGATTTTTACAAAGTTAGTGCCGTCGGAAAGATATTTCCAAAGCAAACCCAACGGTTGCGGTTTCGGGAAAATCCGATGGTTGGATCTCCCGCACTAATCATTTGAAATCACGGTTTCAAGATATGAACTGCAGCTTCGTTATTCGATATATTTCAATTCTATATATATATATATATATATATATATATATATCGATTCTTCGATTTCAAAACTATATGAATTTCATACATTTGATAAAAATGATGTTTTTATCTAACTGTTTTCTATTTCAACACTTCACTATTTTCAACAATTCATGTATATAATAAAAATGTGATTTTTAATGTAAAACAATTTATTTCAAAACACGATTATTTTATATAGTTAATATAGGTGATCAAAATAGGATTTTTATTATTAAACAATTTATTTCAAAACAAGATTATTTTATATAGTTCATATTGATGATAAAAATAGGATTTTTATTATAAAACAATTTCTTTCAAAATGTGAATACCATTCAACACATGAATTTCTATCCAACGAATGAATATCGATTCAACACATGAAGGTTTTCTATAGTTTATATAAATATATAAAAAGGTGATTTTTATAATTAAAACACGAATACCATTCAACACACGAATTTCAATTCAACGAATGAATTTCGATTCAACACATGAAGGTTTTCTATAGTTTGTATATATATATATATATATATATATATATATATATATATAAAGGTGATATTTTATATTTAAAACATGAATACCATTCAACACATGAATTTCAATTCAACGAATGAATTTCGATTCAACACATGAAGGTTTTCTATAGTTTGTATATATATATAAAAAGGTGATTTTTATATTTAAAACAAGAATACCATTCAACACATGAATTTCTATCTAACGAATGAATATCGATTCAACACATGAAGGTTTTCTATAGTTTATACATATAGGGTAAAAATGTGATTTTTATGGTTAAAACAATTTTTTTAAAACATGAATACCATTCAACACATGAATTTGATTCAACGAATGAATTTCTATTCAACACATGAAGGTTTTCTATTCAACAGACGAATATAATTTCAACACAGGAAAATAATTCTAACACATGAATAATATTCAAAATTTCGGCAGCATAACGGCAGGGTAGTTAAAACCGGGACCGTCCCTAGTACGGCTTCTCACACTACCTTAAAGCCTCGCAGCTTTTGACATTGGGGAATCATGCTTCTAGTTCGCACGCAGGCGGCACGCATATATTTTTCATTTCCACAAACTAATCCTATGTGGTTTCAACCAAATATTTCTCAACCACAAACGGGTATTTTTCAACCACAATCAATCAATATCAACCACAAACAAATCCAATCAACCATTCGCTATCAATCAATTTCCACACCAATCACAACCAATAAATATCGTCCATGGTTTGTGGACGAGGGGCGTATATATATATATATATATATATATATATATATATATATATATATAGCAATTCACTTTTATTTCAAAACATATATAATTTTTATAACGCATATATAATTTATACATCGAACATACAACTTATACAACGCTTATACATGAGGTGTACAACGCTTATATAACCCATACATCGACTGTACAATTTATACATCGTCGTTTTCCATATCGTTTATAAATTAGAAATCTCACATTGGGTTCCACTCCACCAAAAATAACAGAAAGCTTAGAAAAATATGCGGTCTCTTCTAGAACGTAAAATACGTCCACACGGTCACGATGTTTCCTGTTTCATCGAATTTCGTCAAGAAACGAAAAAGATATGATTTTTCAAAGTTTGCAACGGTTTAAAGGTGTTAAAATCAGTTCAAAGAAAATCAGCCGTTACCTCTCTGTATTCTTCAAAACTAGGTTTGATCTTTTCGATCAAACGGTGTAGCGGATCGATGATCGGCCTTCGCAGCGAGGAAGAGGGGAGAGAGGCGCACTGGCGCCTGGAGCGGGGCCCACTTCTGTGACCCTGGTTGATGGCGGCGGCGAGATGAAGGGCTCGACTTTCGAGCTCAAATTCTCCTTCAATTCTGCACAAAAAAATCCAATACTTATATGGATTTGAAGATCATGAGAAGTACTACAAAAATCATAACTATGGTGTTGGATTTCATTGAGCGGATCAAAAGAAAAAGAGGAGAGAAGGTAAGAATCGATTTCCATCGTGCGCCTGGTAAAGTCGGGGAGAGAGAAAATCGTATGGGCCAATGAGATTTTTCCATTTATTTATATATTTTTAAATTTCGAAAATACCCCCGTTCACACACGAACCCCAATCCCAACCCAACGACTGTCGTCCCTAGCGTTTTACCCCCATTCCCAACACAATGGGATATGTTTCGAAGGCCCATTCGAATGTTTCAGTCAGTTTTCCTTCGATTTATAATATACAACATTCAATATTCAATTCGAACGTATATTTCAATTTACCAGGGCCACAAACTGATTCGAAAAATTCCAGAAAAATAAATCTAGCTATGTTTAAACGATACGGTCCCAACAAAACTAGTTTCGTCGAATTCTGAGACCGTTTGCAAAAAGGCTCATTTCTGGTCGATCCAATTTAACTGTAATTGACCAAAACACGTTTTTCTTTGCCACAATCACATACTAGCTTCAAAAATTATGAAATTTGAAACCTAGCAATAACTTCTCATCCCGGATCCAACAAAAGTGGTTTCGTCGAATTCCAAGGTCGTTTGCAAAATGGCCAATTTCACGGGCTATATAAATTTCATAGCGAACTTTCTGAAAATTCATTTGGCCGTAACTTTTGCTTTCCGCTATGAAACTTCGATTTTTCAGATTCGTTAGAAAGGTATTCACTAACAGATTTAAATATTTTTGGTTTCACTCAAATCCGTTTTGTTTTGCACCCGGTACAGTCAGTCAAAGTTTGAACTCAAATTTTGAAACTACCGCGCCATTCAAGCCTTGTTTATAATTAGAATTAATTATATTCCTTTTCATTTGTCGATTCAAACTTACTTCTCATCGTTATTATTTAAAATATTTATTTTAAATATTTAAAATCCACTATTTTAGCCAATTTAAAAATTTTAAATTTGTTCAGATTTTTCGGGTCATTACATTATTTCTGGCTATGCTTTGACGATACGGTCCCAATAAGACTGATTTCGTCGAATTCCGAGACCGTTTGAAAAATGGCAATTTTCTGGTCAATCGAGTTTGACTGAAACTGACAAAACACGTTTTCTTTTGCCACGCTCACATATTGATTCGAAAAATTATGAAAATTGAAAACTAGCAATAATGTGACATTCCGTATCCAACAAAAGTGGTTTCGTCGAAAACAGAGGTCGTTTGCAAAATGGCAATTTTAAGGGCCATATATTATATTAAAATATATGTAAATTTTACATCGACTATTCTAAAAATTAAAGTGGGCATAACTTTTGATTTCCGCTATGAAATTTTGATTTTTCGGATTCGTTGGAAAGATATTTTTAAATAGATTCTAATATTTTCGGTTTCACTAAAATCTGATTTATTTTGCATCATGTATAGTCAGCCATAGTTTAAATTCAAATTTTCAAATTACCGCGCTGTTTCTAACTCCTTTTAAAATTAAAATAAATATATTCGTTCAAACTTCGATTAAAATAAATTTTTAGTCATTATTATTAAAATAAATCATTTAAATATTTAAAATCCATTAAAATTTCTAAAATAAAAATTTTAAATTGGTTCAGAATTTCCAGGTTATTACAGGCCGAATCTTGGTTAAGGATAGAATTTAGCAGCACTTCGTGGTTTCAAAGATTAGATCCCCTTTATGTTGGCATCCATGTTGTATTTATAGGTAAGCATCCCTTGGGAAATGATCTGAAATCCGTTTATGCAGGCTACGGATCGCTTATCTTATTAATTACAATCATGCCACCGACCAGCCGTAGCCAGTTGTCTGTAGCTGTATCTAGTTGTCATGTGTGAGCGACTCAATGGAGTGAGCATCTTGAGTAGTTGTGCGGGTGACCTTTGGTTGATGCCCTTCGGTCGCGTCTATTTCTAGCATTCGAGGTGTAGATATTTGATTTTGCTTGTTGGCGAGATGAAGGAACGACCGACCACAATTCCTTAATGTGGTTACGTCAGATTTGAGTGAGCGAGTGGCGATCTTCATTAGTCCAGAAGTGACCAACCGAGACATGCGACTTTGAGTGTGAATGTTCTCTTTCTAAGGAATGGTGTAGGACCGACCAATAGGTTTTTGATCTGAGTGTCGAGCTACAGGTGTTGCAATTCATGAGAAATCGTTAAATATATGTACGACCTTGACTCATATCCTGATGCGTGCGACCGATCTTTGATGTTAGATCAAGCATGCTCCGTTGTTGTGAGCGGCTTTACAGAATGTATGATCCTTATCTCTATTGAGCCGCATTTCTCATAGCGTAACGTGCCATCTTCTTTGGTCGTACTAGTCGATTTGATTTGTCTTGGGTTTGATACTTGGTTCTTGCCCTGTGTGGTTGCGTCCTATCCATTGTGGGTCGTTTAAGCGCCTTGGATAACATCATGCACGACCGACCCTGATGATATCCATTCTGCATCCTTTGTTCAATATGCGTATGGATTTTTTTAGAGATTAAGACTTGCCCCTCAAAGTCCGTGATTTCCTTTAGTAAGGAATTACTGGCTTCGACATGTTTGATCGCACATTGTTTGGTAGGTTTATCCTGACTTGTTGAGGGGTCATTCGTGCAAAGATTAAGATTACTTCATTGCAGCTAATTGATGTCTTCACCTCTGATTGAGCCACTTGAACTATTTTGTCATTATTGCAAGCAGCTAAATCATGGGGAAGTGAACACGCCAACTGGACTCTGATGGGATACCCATTTCAGTACTCGAGTATTGAGCTGACGTGGTGAGGAGTGTTTTGATGTGTGTCCTTTAATCTCATCCTTTATTTTCTTATTTCTTCGTTCAGTCTGCTCCCATTTCTTTCCAATAGGTTTTTTCAACTGGGAAGAAAACTTTATATTTCATTCCATCGCTTATTCAGGTTTGTCAATTTCTGTTTATGATCATTCTTCTTTTGGACCTCATGGTTATTCCCTGGTCCGTCTACAGGATGGTTCCATCTCCAGCACGGCGTCAATGGGAAACTTTCTTCGATTTGGGTGCTCCAACGGATGAGATTCATTCATCTGGTCAATCGTCTGCAAACTCTCCCTCCAGTCCCTCTTATACAGAGCTTCAAACTATAATTAACAGGTCGCGCCACGCTCCTGGGCCTTACAGCCCTAGGCTCGCTAAGCAGTTTCGGGGGTGGAGTTTGCAGGGAGTACCTTCGAATGTGGACATAACTCCGTATGATTCTTAGACATTCTCTTATGACATGACTATGGCAAAAGATCAGACGTTGGCCCTCCTCGAGACTGTTGTGCATCAATTTGGGAAACAGATGGATCTGCTGAGAAATCATTCTGCGAAGCGGATGAACGGCTGGCATACATTGGCCTGCGATCTTCAAAGACTTCACAAGGACAATCTTGAGCGCATCTCTCTTCTAGAAAATGATAAGGCGAAGTTGATCCAAGCTCTTAGGTCCAAAGATTGCGTGGTTGCTGCTTTCGCCCTAGGAGATGTTGAGTCGGTGGTGCCTAAACATGCTGATGAACTTCCATCCTTTTTTGTTCAGGTTAAGAAGAAGGTAGGCATGCCACAGAAGGTCAGAGATTTGTAATCTCCTTTTCCTCCCTTTGGCTATTTTGCTTTTTGAACTTTTAAGACCGATTGTGTAAGCGGGTGTCGGTCCTCGCTCATGACATTATGCTGGTTGTGACTTGTGTTTGATCTGTGACACTCCTGCGATCCTGATGAATGGTTGTTTGGATGGTTTTACGATGCTCTTCGTGTCTTTGTCACACCATGTCTCTTTGCCCTGCTTAACAACAAACACACATTTTAAAAAAAATCGTGGCGATCATGCATTATTATCGTATTTCGGGGCGTTCGTTCGCACGTTAATATCGTATCGCGGGGCGTTTGCATGTTAAAATCGTATTACGGCTAGTCTTACAACGTTCTTGTTAGGCTGGGATCATCCAGTTTTTTAGTATTTGGCTTGACTGGTAAGCTTTTCGTTGTTTTTACTTGGCAATTCAGCCACTTAGATTTTTTATTAAATCTCTTGTTTATTTGTTTGGGGTATTTTCGTGATGCATTTTTATGCGTGCCCCCATGGAAGGACTTTGGTTCCAATGTTTTAATCCAATCTTGGCTTCATTTGACTTGGTTAACAACAAAGAACAAGAATGGATACCCCCTTTCAGCTAGGATTTCTGACACCTCCTTTCGGCTAGGATTTCTGCTTTGCGCTGGTCCTTCCAGCATGTTTAATCATTCCCATTTTTGTGCTTTATCCCGAGGAGCGAACACTAATTCATCTCATCGAGCTTTGACTCAGAAGGGATAAAATTCATGTCCTTCACCTAACAAGGTGCCCATCGTTTTTTTTTGGATTAGCAATTTTTCCATTTCGGGGCAAATCAGTTTTTCCGATTTTGGGCCTTGCCCTAGGAATCAATCACTGGTTCGCCTCACTGAATTATTTTTTTCAAGTTGGAGAACCCATGTCCAGCACCTAAGAAGGTGTTTCTTTAGTGGGCCCAACAATTTTATCCGTGGGAGTTTAACCGTGGGACTTTTTGAGTTGCTTTTACTCCAGCATTGACTCTTTTAATCTACTACCAAGCTTTTTGTTGGTCATGTATTGAGAGATCCAATGTTTCCCGATGAAAGTCGAAACTCCTTGAGTTGGCGCTCCCTGGTTGCTCGTTTGCCTACACAAGGAAGTCAACTTTTAGTATGAGCCTGTGAATAAGTGAGCTGTACATGTAATTAGAATTCCATATTCAGTCGTTTTATGTACTTCATTCAGAAATAGAAAATTTCATAAATCTTTACAGCATTTTTCTATGTATTTGAATAACATATTATAAGAAATAACGACGAATATGCTGCCTACTCCATGCTCGTGGAATATGGTTCCCATCTGTGGTAGCCAATTTGAAAGTTCCGTCCTGGAGTTTCTGACTTAACATAAGGTCCTTCCCAATTGGTCCGAAGACTCCAGTACCGGTCATTATCTTTTTCAGAACGAGGTCTCCAATTTCAAAAGTTCTATGTTTGACTTTTGAATTGAAGTGCCTGGTCACCCTTCTTTGGTGTGCGGCTACTCTGAGTTCTGCTTCTTTTCTTCTTTTCTCAAGTTAGTCGAGGGATTTGAGCTATAGCTTCTTGTTTTCTTTGGGGTCAAAGTGTATCCTTCTATGGGTAAGGACTTCCAACTCCACTGGTATCATAGCTTCAGAGCCATAAGATAAAGAAAAGGGAGTATGCCTCGTTGCAGTTTTGTGTGTGGTGCGATATGCCCATAATGCCAGTGGGAGTTCATCTACCCATCCACCTCTAGCTTTTCTAGTCGTTTCTTAATGGTAGTCTTGATGATTTTATTTACCGCTTCCACCTGCTCGTTCGCTTGTGGATGAGCGACTGCTGAAAAGCTTTTCTAGATTTTGTACTTAGCGCAAAAGTTTTGGAACTCTTCACTTTCAAATTGGGTCCCGTTGTCTGTGATTATAATTTTGTGGTACCCCAAACCTGCATACGATATTTTTCAAGACAAAATTAATAACCTTCTTCGAAGTTATAGTGGCCAATGGTTCTGCTTTAGCCATTTTTGAAAAGTAATCAACGGCAACAATTGCATATTTAAAGCTGAATTTTGCAGTGGGAAGGGCTCCTATGAGGTCGATGCCCCAGATAGCAAATGGCCATAGGCTAACCATGTGAGTTATGGTTGTTGATGGCATCCTTGGGTTCTTGGCAAATCTTTGGCACCTGTCACATTTTTTAGTGTAGGCCGTGGAATCTTTATTGATGTCTGGCCAGAAGTATCCATATCGTAGGATTTTCTTGGCCAAAACTTGTCTGCTGGTATGTCCTCCGCATTCCCCTTCGTGCAATTCCGCCATGATTGCCTTAGACTCCTTCTCTGTAATACAATGTAGTAACGGTGTAGAAAATACCCGTCTATACAGTCGTCCATCCTGAATAAGGTATAAGGGAGCTTTTCGCAAAATGTTTCTTCGGAGTTTAGCTTCAGTCGGGAGTGCCCCAGTTGAGAGATATACTTTAATTGGCGCCATCCATAAATTTGACTCATCAATTTTTTCCATGATCTAATCCATTTCAGTCTGCTCTGTGCTCGGGCTGGAAAGGACTTCCACTGGAACTAACCCCATTAGCTGTGCATCCCCTGTGCTTGCGTATTTGGCTAGTGGATCTGCTTTAGTATTTTCCTCTCTAGGAATATGAGATATAGTGTAATGCTCGAAATCTTCCAATAATTCCAAGGCTTTGGTAAAATAATCTGGCAAGTTACCCATTTTGGCTTGGAATTCTCCCAGAATCTGGCATACTACGAGTTGAGAGTCACTGAAGATGTGTATAGTTTTTATTTGCAACTCTTTTTCTAGCTTTATTCCCATGATAAGGGCTTCATACTCAGCTTTGTTGTTGGTTGATGGAAATTCTAGCCTTAACGCATAGCATAAGGATCTTCCCTCGGTGGTTTCGAGAACTACCCCTGCCCCAGAATACCGATTGTCCGATGCCCCATCTTAAAATAATTTCCACTCGATATTAGTTTCAATATCATCTTCCTCCCCAACCTCCCCTCGGTTGGTAAATTCTGCGATAAAGTCAGCAAGCGCTTGTCCGTTGATTGCTTTACGAGGGTGATATGTAATGTCATACTGACTGAGCTCTGTATTCCATTTTACTAATCTTCCGGAGGTTTCTGGTTGGGATAGAACTTGCCTCAGAGGCTAGTCTATGAGAACCCAGATGGGATGAGCCTAAAAGTAGGGCCGGAGTTTCTTTGATGCGATGAGCAAACAATATGCAAGTTTTTCAAGTTTTGGATAATTAAGCTCTGCTCCAAATAGCCTCTTGCTGATGTAACAGACCGGTTTTTGTACCTTCAAATCTTCTTTGATCAGTGTTGCGCTTAAGGCATGGGCGGAAACCCCCAGGTACAGAAACAAGTTTTCTCCGTCACTAGGCTTTGATAGCACAGGTGGTGTTTCCAGGTGTTGGATCAACTCCTCGAAGGCTTTTTGGCATTTAGGGGTCCACTTTATCTCTTTCTTTCCTTTTCTAAGGGCATCGAAGAATGGAAGACATCTGTCCGTCCGTCGCCCTAGATATAAAGCAATTTAAGGCTGCGATCTTCCCATTCAAACACTGAAGTTCCTTCTTGGTTCTTGGGGCACGCATTTCTCTCAAACCTGATATTTTAGCTGGATTAGCTTCAATACCTCTAGCGTTGACCATGTATCCAAGGAACTTGCCTGAGCCGACTCTAAAAGAACATTTCAAGGGATTCAACTTCATGCCATATTGGTGTAAGATATCGAACATTCGGGCTAAGTCCTCCAAATGGTCTATTGCTCTCTTTAACTTAACCAACATATCATCGACATAGACTTCCATCGTCCTACCGATTTTCTTTTTGAACATAGCATTTACCAGTCGCTGATAAGTTGCCCCTGCGTTTTTTAGACCAAATGGCATTACCTTATAGTAGTATAGACCGAAATCAGTAATGAAACTTGTGTCTTCCTAATCTGGACTATACATCATGATTTGATTATAGCCGAAATATGCATCCATGAAAGATAGAAATTCATGACCAGCAGTAGAATCCACCAATTAGTTGATTCTGGGAAGAGGGAAACTATCTTTTGAACAAGCTTTATTCAGGTTTGAATAGTCTACGCAGACCCACCATTTTTCGTTTGACTTCTTCACGAGTACCGGATTAAACACCCATTTCTGATAGGTAGATTCTCTATAAAACCATTCTCCATTAATCTGTCGTTTTCTTCCTTTAAGGCGTGTGACCTCTCTGGCCCTTGGGTTCTTCTTTTTTGTTTGACAATCGAAATGCGTGGGTCAATGTTTAGCTTATTGATTGCAATGTCCGAAGATATGCCACACATGTCGGAATGGTTCCATGCAAACACATCTAAGTTAGCTCTTAGAAAAGCAATCAATTGATTTTTTAATTTGGGGCTTAGCCGGGATCCTATGTTCAACACACGGTTTGGGTCCTTCGGATTTATAGCTATAGGAATTGTGTGTTTGGTTGTTGTCGCCCTCTCATCCTCTACACTGGCATCCCTAGGATCGATCTCTCTTTGCACTCCACTGTGCTCGCCAGTGCATGGACCCTTCTTTAATTGCTACAAAGGGGGGTTTTGGGTACAGGGAAGAGCCTCCGCATCCTTTCCCAAGTCTTTTTTCTTAGCTTCTCTCAGTTCTGTCACAAAGCAGTCCCTTGCAGCGATTTGGTCGCCCTTAATTACACCACTTCCCCATTCAGTTGGAAACTTCATGGTCAAGCACCATGGAGCTAATGCAACCTTGAAACCCGAAAGAGTCGGCCTACCAAGGAATGCATTGTAAGACGAATACTCATCTATTAGAACAAAGGTTTATACCATGGAAGCCCTACGTTTCCCCATCTGCCAATTCCATAGGTAAGTCTATCATTCCGATGGGTTGTGTGGGTTGACTGTAAAACCGTGGATCTTATTTGGGTATGCGCGCACCTTTGCCATGAGGAGATTCATCTTTTGGAAAGTGTTTATAAAAATCACATTAACTGATGCCCCCGTTTCAACTAGGACCCTTTTTACCACCGCAGGTCCGAGAACAATTATGATTACCATGGCATCGACAGTTGGTGTAATTATGCCTTCCGCATCTTTATCTTTGAATATCACATCCTCAGTCGAGGTTTTGAGCATTTTCTTCGGAAGCTCGTTGTTCAAGACCATGCATCCTTCCTCTTCTGTGACACCCTTCAATTTGTTAACGTATCTTTACATATCTTCCCAACTGTTCCTGGCCGGTTGGGGACCTCCAAATATCATATTGATTACTGGCCTCGAGTCGATTGACATTTGGGCTTCTTCACTTGAGTTGGGCTGGCTAGCCGCATTGTTATATCCTTGCGCAGCTGGAGTACTTTAGGGGTTTTTCACATAGTGCTGGAGTTATTTCTTTCTGATGAGTTCTTCAATTAAACTCTTCAGCTGCCGGCATTCGTTGGTGTTGTGCCCTGGTTGGCTATGAAATCGGCAGAATTTTCCAGAATTTGCCTGCTGCTTAGTTACCTTCTACGGCTTCATCTGAGGAAAAATGCCCGAGTCCTTTGCGGCTTGGTAAATTCTTTCTGGGGTTTCATTTAGGAGGGTTAGCTCGGATGGTTTGTACAGTCACGTCTTCTTATAAGCTTTGCTATTCCTCTCATCGTTTCCCCTCTTTTGTCCTAACTCGCTCTTCTGCTCGACCCTGGACTCATTGCTCTTTCCTTCTCTGGCAGCATTAAGTTTCCCCTCAACACTCATGTTCTCCTCAAATTTTCTGTAGAACTTTTTCAGAGTTTTTGGTTTCTTCATCTTGAGTCACTTTCCAAATTCTGACTTCTTATCGATAGCTCCTTTCAGGGCTGCTAATAAGTACCAAGGCTTTGGTTCTATGACCTCTGCTGCTGCTGCATGGAAGCGCGTAAGGAAAGATATAATGGTTTCCCCATGCTTCTATTCCATTTCACATAGTGACATTACATCCCTTGCCTTGGTGGTTTGTAGCCGGAATTGATCTTGAAATCTCCTTGCTAAATCAGCAAACTGGTCGGTACATTTAGGTGGAAGTCTGGTGAACCATAATGAGGCCACACCTTCCAGACACACGGGAAAGTATAAGCACTTGATTTCATCAGTGGACCTAGCTCCATTCATGTGCTGGTCGTACTTGAACCGGAAAATGGTTGGATCTCCAACTCCGCTATAAGGTGCTATTGTTAGGGGTATGAATTTCTTCGGGAATTTAGCTTGATGGATTTCCCTTGTGAATGGATTTTTGCTGGGAGAAAACTCTCATTCTTTCTCCTCATCTTCTAGGGTCGCCTTCTCCTTCATTATTCGCTAGATCATGTCCGTGATGCGCCTCTCGTCACCTGCTTGTTCATCGGGATCGGCACTGACGTTTTTATCAGCGCGACCACGGTTTGAGCTTTGGTGCCTTGCATCCTTTTTTAGGGATGTTATGTCAGTGGGACTTGCGAAATCCCGAGCCGCACTTTCTTCTTTGCGCTGTGGAGATCTGGCCTTAGGATCTGCAACGCCGGCCTCTCCCCTGTCTCCCACTAGGCTGTGAGGTCATCTAGGGTCTGAGGCTGATGAGTCCTCTTTTTCACCAGTATTAACCACAGTGTTTGGCGTTAACAAATTGGCTTGAACATTGTTCAGGACATCAAACCTTTCCAATCTTGCTTCTATTATGCATTTTTTCGTTCAGGCTGGTTATAACCACATTCAATTCATCTCGCGTTATAGGTGGCCTAGGGGTGTCCCATGCCCCTTGATTCAACATTTGAGGCATAGCTTCGTTAACATTATCATCCTTGCTGATCGTAGTAACTTTAGTAGATTTGCCGCTTTTCTTTGATCCGACCATGGTTTCAAAGGAGAAAGTGTTTTTTGGATATTTTTTTTGGATTGCTGAACTACAAAAGGGAATTGTGAACACGGCCCTACGAGAGCCAAAATGTTTACACCAAAAATGGTCTAAACACCCAAGGTACTAAACTGTACTTCACCAATTTGGTATGAAATAAATGGAACCGTGTTTAATCAGCAGTTGAAAACGAAAAATGCGAGAAAAGGTAAAGTAGAGACGATATTTATAGTGGTTCAGCCGTTCTTTAGGCCTACATCCACTATGAACGTGATTTTCAATCTTATAATGAGGATTACAAAATACATCAATTCTCTCTTTCCATACATCTCTATATTCACTCAATATACCCTCATTTATATATTTCAATCTTGGAATTATACAAGAGAATGGTAGAATTTGAGGAGAAGAAGGATGGATGAATGATTGAGAAGGAGGATGTCTTCGTTTTCCTTGATCACGAGATTGTTCTTGATGCCATGGCCGAATCAGTGGTTGAGGATAGAATTTAGCAGCACTTCATGGTTTCAAAGATTGGATCCCCTTTATGGCTACGGATCGCTCATCTTATTAATTACAATCATGCCACAGGACAGCTGTAGCCAGCTGTCCATAGCTATATTCAGTTGTCATGTGTGAGCGAATCAATGGAGTGAGCGTCTTGAGTAGTTGTGCGGGTGACCTTTTGTTGATGCCCTTCGGTCGCGTCTATTTCTAGCATTCGAGGAGTAGATATCTGATTTTTCTTGATGGCGAGATGAAGGAATGACCGACCACAATTCCTTAATGTGGTTATGTCTGATTTGAGTGAGCGAGTGGCGATCTTCATTAGTCCAAAAGCAATCGACTGAGACGTGCGACTTTGAGATGTGAATGTGCTCTTTCTAAGGACAATGTGCTCTTTCTAAGGACTGGTGTAGGACCGACCAATTGGTTTCTGATCTGAGTGTCGAGCTATAGGTGTTGCAATTAATGAGCGGTCGTTAAATATATGTACGACCTTGACTCTTGTCTTGATGTGTGCGACCGATCTTTGATGTTAGATCAAGCGTGCTCCATTGTTGTGAGAGGCTTTGCAGAATGTACTATCCTTATCTCTATTGAGCTGCATTTCTCATAGCGTAACATGCCATCTTCTTCGGTCATACTGGTCGATTTGATTTTTATTTGGTTTGATACTTGGTTCTTGCCCTGTGTGGTTGCGTCCTATCCATTGTGGGTCGTTTTAGCGCCTTGGATAACATCATGCACGACCAACCCGGATGATATCCATTCCGCATCCTTTGTTCAATGTGCGTATGGATTTTTTTAGGGATTAACAGAATACGTGCATGTGGCAGCTTTGGACAATGAATCTGCTCTTATTTCAAAGAATAAAAGTGGGTGCCATCTTGTCGCTCTAGTTGGCCCTAAAGAAAACGAGTAGAGGAACATATGCTCGGATCTTCTTGAACTGGGTACTTTGATTGTGAGAGTTTGGATTCAGATTTTGGAGCAGGTAATTTCTTTATAATGAATAGTTAAATGGTTTACATAGCTTTTCACCATTCATATATCAGCTAGGATATGTCAGTCTTAGAAACTTATTCTCTTTTAGTATCTTAATTTACTGGTTTTCTAGCAACACTCGCTTGTTAAGTTTGTTGGTTCATAAACTGAGCCCGTCACAGAGCAAGTTTGTGTTGGCTGTGCATTCAGATCATGCACCATCAGCTCTCCTTCATTTGAAAGTGTTTATACGAAGTCTCCTTCATCAAATTTAATGCATTAGCATTCACTGAAATATGCATTGTTCATGTCTTGGCTTATTATTAACAATGTAAGGAACCAGTTTCTCTTATGATAGACTCACGCTTCCATGTATAATAAAGTTTAATGGAAAATATGTTTTATCATCATATTGCCATTTATATACTTAAAATCTGTATAAATTTACCTATGCAATCAAAATTTTTATCTGATATTTTTGGGCATTAAGATTTTGTCGTTAACTTAAATATTTGGCTGAATAAGATTAACATATTCTTCTTATTCCCAACTGGCTCATTTAGAAAAGGATGCTCTCAATGATCGATTGAACGAATTCACATGGATCAATAATGTGTTTTCCATAATGATCATTCACTCTAATGAGCATTTAAAATTCTTTCTTATACTATTTAAAGAAATCCAGTTTATTAACACCGTCTTTTCAATGTGTTTAGACTTAACAACCTCTTTGAAAGTGGAAGCATAACCTTTCTGTAAACTTTTCGTACTATAATACACTAAAACAAAAGTGGAAGCATAACCTCTTTTGTAATGGTACATTTAAATCATATATTACTAATTTATTTCATGAATAATATTTATTATTGATGCTGACAGTACTAAATTAATGGTAATTTTACTTAAGACCAGTAGATACTTGCTAATTTCACCCTATTTTCTTTTAATTATTTTTATTGCATAATATACGGGCACTTAACTTTATTGCATGCAGATTGATGCCCATTACTTTATTCACAGATGCAACTGCTCTATGTATGCATGTACTTGCTTCTTTCATCATCTTTATTGTTAGGTAATTAAAATCTATCTATGTTTTAATTGTACATATATAATATCATCCATTTTTATTTTGTCAAATTTCAAACTTGGCTATTATATATTTTGGGTAACAAACTATTATGATGCATTCATTCACATATTGATTCCTCACTCAATACTATTCATTCCTTTACTTAATTTTTCCAATCTTCGCCCCTTTACTTAATTTCAAACTTAATTTGGAGCCAATTTTAACATCCATTTCATATTTCATCTATATAAGCTTTTAGCATTTAAATGTTTCTTTTCAACTTTCATTTCCCTAGGTTAGCTAACATATTTATATAGAAAGGTGAGAAGTCTATATAATGAGTTAAGTAAGGAAGATGCAATAAACAGAGTAACGTATCAAATGATTTTTTTTTTTTTTGGAAAAGGAACATGGAAAATTATATATATTTATTAGTATGTAATATAACTATATATTAACACTGAGATGACAGATTATAGGTGCAAGGATCATATCCTAACAAGAGCGTGAACAATCTTAAATTTTTCAATATTATATTTGCAGTGAAACTTGTACATATTTTCTAAACAGTTTATGTTGTTGGGTTTTGTGATAAGAAAAACAAGATTAAAGTAATTTGGAGAATATGATGAAAATTGAATAGATAGATTTCTTGTTTTCTTTCATACTTTCAAATAATAGAAAAAAAGCTATATATAAGAATGCTACTGCAGATAACAAAGAGACACTTTGACTAGAGATGAATTACATTAAAGCTGATTCATGAATCTCACAAAGTGCTTTGACCACAACTTCATTTTTCCAAGGGTAGGTAAGTAGTTGAAAGTCACTTTGGATACAAGTTATCCATTCAACACCTCTACTTAATTTGTAATCTGAAAGTGATCTCGAAAATGCACAAGTGTCTCAGAACTCACGGCTTTCGCAAAGCTGTCTGCAAGTTGTTTCTTGGTGCCCACAAACTTCAATTAAAATTCTTGTTTGCCATAAGTTGCTTGATGTGGTGATGATGAATTTTGATATGTTTCCACCTTGCATGAAAAATCAGGTTCTTTGTCATCACAATGGTAGACATGTTATCGCAAAAGATCGAAGTTCCACTATCTTGTTGCTTCTCAACGTCAGCAAGAATTTTTCTTAACCATATCCCATCACAAGCTGCTTCATTCACGACAATATACTCTGCTTCGGCTGATGAAAGGGCTTCTTTGATGACCTAGAAATGATATTTGATCCCAAAGAGAAAACAAAACCAAATTTACTTTTGCGATCGTCAACTAATCTAGCCCAACACTATCGGTGTAACCAATAAGCTCATTTTCTTCCTCTTTGATATACTTAATCCCAAATTTCCTCGTTCCTTGAAGATAGTGCAGAATTTGCTTCGTAGCCGCAACATGTAACTTGCTTGGGTTATGCATGAATCTTGAGACCAAGCTGACTGCATAAACAATGTCAGGTCAGGTGTTTGTCAAATAAATTAGTGACCCGACTAAGCTTCGATATGTGCTTGCATCGACCTTGGTTGCTCCGTCATCCAACTTTAATTTTTCATTAACAACAAGAGGAGTGGAGATAGACTTGCAATTATCCATCTGAAATTTTCCCATCAATTCTCCAAAATATTTTTCTTGAGAAATAAAGATTTCCCCTTTTGATTGACGAACTTGAATCCCAAGGAAGAACTTCATCAATCCCAAATCAGCCATTTCAAATTACTTCATCATGTCTTCCTTGAACTCTTTCACCATAACATGATTATTTCCTATGTAGATTAAATCATCAATATAAATGTAGACTATAAGAAAACCATGTGCACCTTTCTTTATGTATAATGATGCTTCACTTAGACTTCGGTGAAAACCAACCTTCTAAAAATAGCCATTGATTATAGTGTTCCAAGCATGTGGTGCTTGCTTCTACCGTGTAAGGCTTTCTTGAGACGATAAACTTTCTCTTCTTCTCCATTAATAATACACCCATCAGGTTATTGGATATATGCCTCTTCTCATAAATCGCCATTAAGAAATGCTAACTTTACATCTAGTTGATAAACGAGTAGCTCCATTTCAGCTGCAAGAGCAAGAACAACTCGAATGGTCTCTGTTTGAACAACCGGCGCAAATGTGTCATTGAAATCAATGCCGGGCTATTGAGAGTATCCTTTTTGCGACAAAGCGGGCTTTGTGCTTTTGGATTGATCCATCTTCATTCAATTTTGTCTTGTACATCGATTTCACTAAGATAACGTTCTTTCCTTTAGATAGATCAACGAGCTTCCATGTTTCGTTCTTCTCGGTGCTCGCTATTTCCTCGTCTATAGCCTTTTTCCCAAACACCTTCTTTGATTGCTTCTCTAAAAAGTTCAGATTCCCCAGCATAAAGAGCCATATTTGCTCTAGCATAAATGTCTGCTATGCTACAATATTTTCTTGCTGGGCTTTGAGTTAAATCTCCAATGGATTCTGATGAGGTCGAATTCGGATCAGTAGGGAAAATAGGAGCTTCTTCAGTACAAGTTAGGTCTGGAATTGTTGGAGAGGTTGAGTGCAGAGGATTTGACTTTGTTTTGATCTTCTCCCCAACTCCATGATTGTTTCCCATCAAAAATCACATCTTGAGAGACAAGTAAGTTATTATTTTTTGGATTTAGCAAATGATAGCCTTTCGACTCATCGCTATAGCCAATGAAAATAAGCTTCTCACTTTTTTCATCAAATTTCTCTCTTTTCTGAGATGGAATATGAAAATATGCAATCGAACCAAAAAATTTGAGATGTTGTACCTGTGGTTTCCTTTAGAACTAAGCTTCGAATGGAGTTCGATCAGGAACTGCCTTCGTCGAAGATCGATTTAAGATGTAGACTGCTGTGAGCATAACTTCATCCCAGAAACTCTTTGGAAGTCCTTTCTCCGCCATCATGCTACAATCCATTTCCACAATCGTTCACTTCTTGCGTTCGGCGACGCCGTTTTGTTGTGGACTGTACCAAACTGTAAGTTGCATATGAATCCCTTTTTCTTTGCAATACTCGTTGAATGAGTTTCCGATAAATTCTCCACCATGGTCTGTGCGAAGAATTTTGATGTTCCTCCCACTTTGGTTCTCCACCGATTTCTTGAATTCAAAAAATTTCAGGAAAGCATTAGATTTTTGCTTTAAGATATACACGTACATCATCTTGGTGTAATCATCAACAAAGAGTAGAAAATATTTTTTGCCGTTGAGAGAAGGAGTTTGCGTCGGCCCGCAAATATCAGCATGTACTAGTTCAAGAGGATACTTGCCACTATATGAAATTTTTGGAAATGGTTGGCGATGCATTTTTCCAAAAATGCATCCTTCACATGGACTTTCCTACTTGACAATGTGTGGGAGACCAAAAACCATATTTTTTTTCCCAACAAAATTAATCCTTTGTAGTTTAAATTGCCAAAACTTAAATGCTAGATTTTCTGGTCATCGCCAACGATAGTGCTTTGAAGCGCACATTCCTTAGTTGATGGCAAACTAAGGTTTGAAAGATCTTGTTTGGAGTCATCTTGATCTTTGCCATAGTGAGATTCTTTCCCTTGTTAATAATGGTGCAAAGACCATTATTAAATTCCACTTTGTAATCTTTTTGCAACAACTGTCATACACTCAACAAATTTTGAACAAGACTGGGCACAAAGAAAACATCCTTGATGACGTTAATTTTTCCTTCTTTGGACTTTACTGCAATTGCTCCTTTTCTTGCGATCTTACTTCAGAGGAATATGACTCGTTGAGATTGATTAACATCTCTTTATTTCCTGTCATGTGGTTGCTACAACCACTATCCACATACCAAATATTTTCACCATGTTGTTGAGAATTCAAACAGGAATAAAATAACTGCTCCACCTCTTCTTTTTCTATGAAGTTTGCTTCTTTTTTATCACCATCTTCTTGATACCAGCAATCTCTGTGAGAGTGAGTTGCGTTTTTGCATCTCTTTCCCTTGTATCGACAATTATTTGTGTCGTGGTTATTCTTCCTATAGATGCGGCAACATTCGTCAGAATTTTGATCATTAGATCTTGGAGTGTTATTACCTCTGCCTCCTCTTCCTTGGAAATTTTGATGTCTACCACGACCTCCCCCTTGAGAAAAATTTGGTGGTAGTTTTTTTCTTCTCTTGTTTACCATCTTTGTTATGATCTTTCTGCGAGAGATTAACCTTTCCTTGAAAAGCTTGCTCTAGGTTCAGATTTGAAAATCTGGTCATCCTCTTTTCATGTGCTTCGAGAGACCCCATATGTTCATCTAAGGATAACTTTGATAAATCCGTAGATTCTTCAATTGTGGCGACGACATGTGCAAACTTTATTGGTAAACATCGAAGTATTTTCTCGATGATCTTCTTCTCCTCTATAGTGTCTCCGTAGCTTCTGATTTGGTTTATAATAAGAGAGACTTTAGAAAGAAAATTTTTCACTCCCTCGTTTCATTGTTAAATTATCAAAATCACGCCATGTATTTTGTAGCTTGATTATTTAAGTTTTTCATGTCCTCCAAACTGACTTTTCAATACATGTCAAGCATCTTTCAATGTCTTAGCCGTAGTAATTCGTGGAAGAATGGATCGACTTACCCCTTGGTGCATAAAGGGTAAGGCTTTTGCATCTTTGGTCTTGTTCTCCTTATGCTCCTTCTTTTGTGCATTTGTGAATGCAGCCACCTCTTCTAGAGTTGATGGTGTGAATCCTTCTTCAAAAATATTCAATAGATTATGAGATATGAATAATGTTTTCATAAGAACACTCCACTGCTTGTAATCTTGGCCAATAAAGATAGGAACACTTTGTTGGGAATATGTGAATGTTAGATCATTGTTGCTGGAGGAGGCCATTGTAGAAGAAAAATAAATACAAGGGGACGCTCTGATACCACAAATATGTTGGGTTTTGGTGATAAGAAAAACAAGACTAAAGTAATTTGGAGAATATGATGAAACTTGAATAGAAAGATTTCTTGTTTTCTTTCATACTTTCAAATGATAGAAATACAATAGCTATATATAAGATTTCTACTGCAGATAACAAAGAGACACTTTGACTAGAGATGAATTACATTAAAGCTTATTCACGAATCTCATAAAGTGCTTTGACCATCACTTCATTTTTCCAAGAGTAGGTAAGTAGTTGAACATCACTTTGGATACAGATTATCCATTCAACATATGTTAAGAATTGGTTTACTTGGGTTTTGAATAGATAACTCTTTTTCCCTCTAAAAGTTAACATAATCATAACAAAAATATTCGGATCCATAAAAGAATTTCCAGGGTTATGCAGTAATGTTTTAGATATGAGACATGTTTGGTTGACCGCTGCACCTCTTGGAAAAGATTGCATATAGAAGACATGTTTTGAGTTCAAGTTTTTCCTTAATAATTGTCCTTGATCAACTTAGGTTGTAAGTTTTTTTTTAGTCTTGAGAACTTGAATCTTCAAAAAATAGTTTGTGCCTACTGCTAAAAAATAATCAGGTTCTACTTGAATTACGTAGAACCAATGGAGTAAATTCGTTTGCCTATCAAATAAGACTCACTACCCTTTACCAACTACACTAAATTATGAAGATTTTATCTTAGACAAATAAGTGTTTGGCAGTATAATGCTAAAGTTATGAAATTTTGAAATGTGTTACTATTGAGATGCTGATACTAATTGTACAATTCTAGGTGATAATATGTAGACACAATGCAGTCTCTTGCATGCAAAGCCAACCAAGCAAGGTCGAAAGTTCGAACCAAAGTAGGATAGCATCATTGTATGCGACCTATTACATGTGGTAGGAAACTGAACCAAAGAATGGCGTTCCAATAGACATACTGAAACATAGCAACTGCTTGATAAGTTTTGTTGGAGAGTGATATATTTGGGATGGATGGAGTTGTATAAAAGTGTTCATTACTTTGCAACACGAATGAGTTGGTATCATTGAACCATTTATTTTGTACTTTAATATGCTTAGTGCTAAAAGTGAATTATTGATATTTGGCTACAGACCTTGAATTACAGCAACTAGCAAAATAGATGGAAACATCAACATCTCCCATTGCTCAAAAAGATTCTAGCAATAAAATATCTATTCTGGGATTCGGGTACATATTTTTTGTCAACGTTTTATAATCATTTTTGGTACAATGTACATATAATGTGTATAATACTTCACATTAGAAAGTTAGCATATCATTTTATATGTTACTGACTTTGCGGAAAAAAACTTCATTATATTTGAAAAATGTGCAGAAATCTTGATTACACAAAATTGTTTTAACTACTAGACAAGCGTTATTATTTTGGATTTTATATTTCTTACTGTCAAGAGCAGCATAGTGATTTAAGGTGTATGATTTTTTTAAGAGTAAACATATATTCGAAGAAGCATTATGAGTTATGCAACTACAGTGTTTTAACATTCGTTACATTGTAGAAGAACATTTTTTGGTTTGTTCAAGGATACAAGGCTTTATAGTATCCTGAACTGAACTACAGAATGCTAAATAAAAGGCTTTATAGTATCCAGTTATATTATGCCTTTGTCATCATAATGGAAATATGCAGTTACCGAAATAGGCGGTTATATTTTGTAAATATGAATTAAATATAACTATATAACACATTTAAACATTATCCTGTATGTAAATGCATTCAATTACTATAAAATTTACCCAATGTAAGATAATATGTTTGCTCATAGAGTTTATATTAGAATAACTATAATTAACGAATATTAAAGAGCTTTCAAAGGAATTTGAGAATTTAGTTTTCACTGCATTTGATTCTTTAACATATTCTATGAACACTACTACAAAATACTTCATTGCGGTTTTTCATTTTTTGGTTTACAATTTGAGAATAATCTTGTTAAACATGCAAGTTTGAAGTCATGTATGTATTCATGTTACATAAGCTTGTGCCAGTTTAACATTTATAATAATAAGTGCGTACAAACTAGGAAGCCTTAGACTTACACAATTAGGTTAAGTGTGTGATACACCAATCTTAATATGCCAAACTTAATTTGTAGAATATTAAGAGAAAATTCAAGGAGAATTTGTTGGAATCCTAAAGGGTCTCCTATGAGAATAACAATCTAAGCATTTTAATTCATTTTAATGGGTTACTTTGGCAAATCTGTTGGATAAACTTTAAATGCATTATTAATGGAGAATAATAAAATGAAGGGACAAGTGTCTTTATAGGTGAAAAGGTAAGAGAAGTTAATGGTCTTTATGTTCATTGATCAAGGGATGTGTCTTTAGAGTCAAGAGTCATGTTCGTTCGTTAAGTGTTGTGTCTGTTTGTTTTAAGAGTCATGTTAATTAATGTTGTGTCTTTTAAGAAGTCATGTAAACCACTATATATATATATGAGTAGTCATTTAGTTGTAATGAAAGTTGAATTATAAAAGTAAAACAAAATTTGTTGTGTATCCTCCTCCTCCATAATAATTTCCTCCTCTTCTCATTCTATCAAATTGGTATCAGAGCTAGGTTGAAACTATGGTGTTTTTTTTTTCTTTTCATCATTCGTTCTCACAAAAGAAAATTTCGAAAAGTGGAGTAGTAGAAAGAAAGAAGAGTTAATCTCCAAAGGACTATGGGAGATTGTTGAGAGTGGTTATGAGTGGCCAAAAGACGTTAAAAACATGATGGAGAAAGAGAGTGAGGCATTCACAAGCTTGAGAAGGAAAGATCTTCAAACTTTTATGGTGCTGAGTGAGAACGTTGATAAAGAAGCATGGTGTCATATTAATGGAGAAAAACGGCAAAAAGTTCGTGGAATTTGCTGAAAGAGGTTTATGCAAAGGATTACAAAGGAGAAGATGAAGAGGAAGTTGATGAAGACGATGAAGAAGAGATCGAAAGATTCAAAGCGGTGCTGATGGGAAAGAAAGTTGCTAAAGAAAAAGAAGACAAAGAGGAGGTTGAAAAAGCTAAAAAGGAGTTGATAAGAAAGAAAGCTGACAACGAAAGAGGACAAGATTGAGGAAGACATAAGTGAAAGTGAGAACTACTCTAAGGATGAGCATGGTGCTTGCATAGCAAGCGGAGAAAGTAGAAAAGAGGAGCAAAATGATGATGATTCAAAGAATACAAATAAGGTAGATGTAGAAGCTGGTGTGGTTGAGGAAGCAGCTGGCAAGACAAGCATTGAGGCTGACAAGGAAAATGAAAAAGTAAAAGAAAAGGAAAAGGTGCAAAGAGAAAACATGTTAAAAAAGGAGGAAGAGAGAGCAAAGGCGAAAGATAACAATTTATTGGGCAAATCTGAGTTGTCTGGAATATCCCCAGCGCCTATGCCCCAGATCGATGTATGCTTTCACATTGATTTGAATGCAATGTTGTGCGTGGCTGCTGAACATAAGACATTCGGACAGAAGAACAATACCATGATCGTTAAACACTTCTTGGAGGAATTGTGCAGTCTGATTATTGCAAAGATGTATCAACAAGGAGGAGCTTCTGTCAGGGAAGAGAAAGAGATGCACGAAAAGAAGGTAGAAGTTAAGAATGTGTTGGAGATCTATGTAAACTATATGAAATATAGGATCAAAAATGATTAGATTGGTGGGAGGTTGAATGATGGTGATAAGAAAAAGGCAGAGGATGCAATTGAAGCTGTGATTTTGTGCTTGCATCGTTTTCCACTGGCCGAAGCAGAAAAGTTTGAGGACAAAATGGAGGAGCTGAAAGAATATAATAGAATCAAATACAAAAAAAAATTTGAAAACGCAGGTATTCTAGGAGGAAATATTGAAGTTGTCTTGAATGTTTTTCTTCCAGATGAAATATATATTAAGCAACCTTCCGAATTCAGAGATAAGCGTGAAGAGCTGGATGGAGACGTACACAAGCCGCCCTGAAAGACTAAAGCATTTAAATTTACGAGGAAGTTTTGTTGGATAAACTTTAAATGCATTATTAATGGAGAATAATAAAATGAAGGGACAAGTGTCTTTATAGGTGAAAACTTAAGAGAAGTTAATGGTCTTTATGTTCATTGATCAAGGGATGTGTCTTTAGAGTCAAGAGTCATGTTCGTTCGTTAAGTGTCGTGTCTGTTTGTTTTAAGAGTCTGTTAATTAATGTTGTGTCTTTTGAGAAGTCATGTAAACCTATATATATATGAGTGGTCATTTAGTTGTAATGAAAGTTGAATTATAAAAGTAAAACAAAATTTGTCGTGTATCCTCCTCCTCCTCCTCCATAATAATTCATCTTCATATTAGCTTCTTCAAAATCTTCTATAAGTGGTTTAATGCATTTTAATGGGTCAGACATTCAATGTATCCTTTATATAACCCAACAGTCAATGATATATGTTTACAATTTGTAGCCTGTCTTACCAATGTTATTTATTGCTTATGAAGCCCACTTTGTCTGACTAAATGTGCTACTTATTACTCGGCTTAAATGATTAAAATATATTCTTACACATGCATATATTTGAAACCGAATCTGCCTAACTGAAAAATATCTATTGTTTGCGTACAAATCTCAACAGATCACGAGTGAACAAAATCTAAACAGTATCAAGTATTCAGGTCAGTTCTTCCTTGCCAGCTAATGGCTTTTCTGTTTTTGAACGTTAGAGGAATGAATTATCCTACTAGAAAGTATGATATACTTGACCAAATTTCTCGACTTAAATTTTTATTGTTGTTTATGGGTGTGTTCATGACTAGTTGTCTAATGAAGGCAACTTAAATTCTCCTACAAGAAGTCTAATGAAGATATTGGTGTGTTCGTGACTAGTTTTCTTCACAATTGGTCATACTGTATTCATGATTACTTGAAAGAAAAATGTAGGATCATCATAATGTGGAATTCGTCATATTGGTGATTCAAACGTTATTTTTAAGGACCAGCAAGCAATAATTGACATATTACAAAATATTAGGGGTCTTCATTTGTTGTACATTGTTGTTTATGGATCGCATTTGACAATTCAAAAGAGTAGTTTATGCGATCATATTAAACATGTTGTACTCATGCTTACATTCCTTGGTTAATGGCAGTGGAATAATTGATCATCTTTTAGCTACAAATTTATTATATAAATAATTTTTTTATTTGCATCTCAACATTGATATGTATTGCAAGCTCTGGAGGTATGATATGGATGCATGTTTTTTTTCAGACCATACACAAGCAGATGATGTAATATGAAATGATTGTTTATGCATTTTATATAACATATAACACATGTTTTTAAATTTATTTTTTTATAAACAAGTACTGAATATAGCGGCTTCAAACCTGAATTGTTGTTCCTTTGCACAAAATGTATTAAACTAAAATTTAAGGTGGAAGGTGCTACATTCAATAACAGAGATTAATAGAGAAGGCAACTTAAAATTTCTTAATAACTTACATTTTATTATCAAAAAATTTGATGGTGAACTTACCTAGAACTTGTATATGACACGGATACCTTAACACGTATACAATTTGAATATTATATATTAATGTCTGTATGCATCCATGAAAACAAAACAAAACAAAATATAGTGATGGTTGAAGTGATATAAACTAGCTATAGGGTGTGTGTGTGTATATATATGTATGTGTGTGTGTATATATATCTATATATGTGTATACACACATAACATATATATGTGTTTATATACAATAAAACATGGCATTGAAAAAATGGCAATACAATGCAATTTTTTTCCTCATCACCCCACCACCTTTCTTGTACATGTTAATATCAAAACAGATGGAGAGGAACTATTTATAAGTGAAGGAAGATAGCAATACTAAAATTCATGTTATCCTCCTTATTATGGGTTCCCATAAGATGATTTAGTCGTATGCATTTCGTAGAATATCAAAATTGATGATCAATCAACAATAATTTATAATTACATTTATTTCTTTATCTTGCAACAATGATAAATTATTTATGAACTAATAGGATTTTTGAAGCTTGGTTTTTCAGCTTTGTCTATATATGATATAATAATTACTAATGCTTTGACTGTTTATTTGACATTACCAGGACCACCATGGTTGATGTTAAGGAGAAAATATCATAAGCAAAGAAAGATTAAATCTATCATTTTTATACTTTGTAAGTAATTTATTGATGCAAAAATGTATGACGTACTGTGTGTAAATATGAAAAGTTAATAAAACGATGTATAAAATACTAAGTTGTTTAATGATATATACGAAATATGAAAATGTGTGTGCGTACTTGTCAAGTATGATACACACATGGATCGTGTAATATGACGAACAATATTCAAGATAAAGTAATAGCTAATCACAGAACAGTAATATAGTAAATGCAGTAAAAGGAAAATCACACCAGGGCTTTTTATGCTGGTTCGGAGCACCGTCCTACGTCCAGTCCCAGACCTCTCTCTGGATTTTCACTAATCAACCACCTCGCTTCACCCGGAGGAAAAGGTTCACAATACACCACTTGATTTCGTGGGCTACAAGCTTACCCACTTGATTTCATGGGCCACAAGCTTACCCACTTGATTTCACGGGCCACAAGCTTACCCTCTTGATTTCACGGGCCACAAGCTTACCCACCTGATTTGAACGGCTACAGGCTTACCGGAATTTCAATACAAAGTAGTTGATGATTGACTATATATTATGTCTTCAATACACGGACTAGTCACTTGTAGTACACCCTTCTTGTAAACTTATCCTCGAGTATATACTTTGAATGCATAGATTTAAGGAAGTAGAATGCTGGTTGAATCAAATGATATTAAATTGATTCAAGGATTCAACAAGTATTTGAAATTTGGAGAGCTTTTGTTTTGCAAAGAATATGAAAATGCAATTCAGAAATTAGAGAGAATATAGAATGATTTCGGTTGTTGTAAAACAAGTTTGAAGTTGTTTATATAATAGTAGAAAGGTAGTAATTCTTCATTAAGAGTTTCTATAAAAAGTTATGTCCATTTCCTTTGATAATTGAATAAAAATCTCTTCACAAATAGAAGCAACCTTTCAGAAAAAGCTTGTTGTTTGAAAACGGTCGACAGGTTAAAAATCAACGGTCGACTAGTTGAATATAAAAAACCCAGAAAAATAGCCGTCATATGCAAAAATACACAGACCGGTCGACTGGTCCGTTTTTACCGGTCGACTGGTTCGGGTGAGAAAAGTTTTTTTTTCCAAAACAGAAACATGAACGGTCGACTGGTGGTATTTTGGGCGGTCGACCGTTTTATTGTTGTGGACCGGAGGACCTCGGTCCACAATCTAGATCACTCTGCACTCTTTCCCAGTCGGAGCCTGGAATGTTTGGGCTTTTTCTGTGGCTTTTCAATTCCTCAAATGTACAGATTTCAGCAATGAATATATGATATTATTTTGTGCATTCGTGTTATACTTTGAGAATAAATTTTAACATATTTCTAACACGACTCAAAGTAAAAAACCTTATCTCTATGAAATGATCTTTATTACACTTTTATATGTTGGCATCGATCAAAATATTGTCTCAACATTCTCTCCCTTTTTGATTGATGACATCACCTTGGATTTTCTCCCTCTAAATATAAAGCTCCCCCTAAATTTTTGCAACATTTGTTAGTTTATAATATAAATAATCTTACCTTTTGATTCATGCATTAACAAATGTTAGCATACATATACTATTACCATGTTAAGCACATAATTTTAAATGATAGTATATGTAACATGAATGATATGAATAATCATAAGAGAAAATATTTCTCCCCCTTTGTCATCGATTAAAAAGAATAAATACCACAATAAGCACAGTAATCAAGAGTAGTAGAGAATATAAATAATTATAGCGCCTTTAGGGGATATTGAATCATGTGATTTTTTGATAATCTGAGTTTTCAAAGATATTTAGAGATACCGAATAACCTTCTCTTTGTTGTGGTGTACTTGCAAAAAATATAACATATATAGTTTTGGTACCCACTTGCTTTATTTGAGTCCATGGGTTAGATGGAAGGTAACCATACCCAAGAGGGTTCAATGGAACCTTTAAAGATAAAATTTTCATTATTAACTACTAAATCAAAATAATCATCGATATATTTTTCTCTATTTTTCCAACTTACAGGAACCCAAACACTTAAGAAATTTCTAGTGATATTCCTTTTCGTACTTCTATATTTATTATAAATACCGCTAGTCATAGAAGTATTCGAATTTCTATAATAATTGGGTCTTGGATGTGCATTAGTACTACTAGTGATATTCTTATTGTACATAAAAGCATATCTATACTATTTCTATGATTGGTTTTATTATATCCTATACCACTTTTATCGTGTAAAGGTCTAGAGCAGGATAAAATATCATTTAAATCATTTTTACCTTTATTAAATTTCGCGAACTTATTTGTACATTTTTCAAATTCGATTCCAAAGTCGCGAGTGACATTTTCAAAGGAAATTTTGTTATTACCAATTTCCATATTTAATTCAGAATTTTTTTTTCTTTCAAAGTATCGTTCTCAGTTTTGAGACCAAAAATTTGAGATTCTTAATTAAAAGGAGATTGTAATTTTTCAAAATGTTCTTTTGTGTCAAAAATTTCATTTTGCAAAATATTATTGTTCACCTTTAAAATCTCATATTCTATAGATAATTCTAAATTTTGTTCAGTTAAAGCTCCATTCTCTTTTTCAAGAGACGAAATTAAAGAACTAGAATTATTTAAAGAATCTTCTAATGATATATTTCTATTTTGCAAAAGATCGATTTCCTTTATAAGAACATTGCTTTTATCTTCTAGTCGCTCATTTTCTTTTTGAAGGAAATCTTTTTGAGATACAAGCTCTTCTAAGTATTTTCAAAACATGTGGCTTGTTTTACCAAATGATTGTTTTCTTCTTTTAATTTGGAATTTTTCATGTTAGACCAAAAATTGGCTCTAACACCCAAATTAGATATGAATTCAACAAAATACAATCAAAAAGAAGTAAAGAACACGCAATTTATAGTGGTTTGACATTAACGAGCCTACGTCCACTTTGTTTTCTTTGATTTGATAATTTGAATACCAATATAGCAAAAATTCTCACTCAACCTCACGATTACAACTCATAAATTCACTCAAATCTCTCAAAAATGGGCTTCAAGAGATGATTTTAATCTGAATATGATTGTAGAATTTGTCTATGGAGGAAGTATGGACTGAGAACTTGCCAAAAGATCCTTTCAAATGCCTCTAGGTAGTGTATTTATAGGTGAAAAATCTCCTCAAAGTGGCTCCTATTCAGAGTTGCGTGGCCTTCATCCCTTAAGAGTCAGGTTCAAAAGCTCTAAGATGGCTACAGCGCATTGATTCAATAGAAAATCATGGGAGAAATGGTCAAATCTTATCTGAGTCTTCAGGAGATATACGCACGAACGGTTACAGGTTCGAATAGGAGAAGGGGTTCGGATCCGGGCCTCCGATCCGATCCGATGATGCAACTTGTTGTCCTTTGATGCTACTGACGTATTTATCCGATCCGAACCGTTTTGATCGCTTGCTTTCTTCTAATGCCACTGAAGTGTCCCTCCAATCCGAACCGTCGAAGCCACTTGCTTCATGATGCTGATGCCATTCCGATCTGATCTGAATCATTCTTGGTCTTTACTTACCTCATGTACTATCTTCATCCGATCCGAACTGACTGATGACTGTTTCATTGTTTCCTCTTTGTGTAGCCTAGTTCACAAAGTAGGCTAACATTTTGCCCCCTCGAAGTACACTCTTATTTAAGATAAAGTGTGCTTCGAAGCGGTTTAAAAAACATCTTTTGAATTAGAACCATTGAATGATCACTTCCATCCACTTATAGCAGTGTGTCGCTTCATAACATCCTGGCTTGTGCTGCTTATATATATACACACCAGAGGAAGTACACATTATTTTCTTCATTTTTTGAATAATTCCAAGAACCCTTCTTGATTTCCAGCAATTCTCCTAGGTGAGTTTTTTCTTTATTTTTCTTTAAATTCAACTTGCATGCCAAGTCATTGTGCTTAGTTCCCTTTGGTTCGGACCCGACCCAACAGGCTTTCCCTTTGTATTGCTTAGCGCTGGTCCAACAGGCCAGAATGTGTTGGTGGGCTTGATTTCCAGTTCGAACGGAGCAAGATCAGAGGCCAGGGATACTAAGAGTCACCTTGAACCTATATAAATCCACTACCTCTTTCCTTCCTTCTCCCTTTCCTTTATTGCTCTCAGTTAAGAAATTCAGCGCCGAAATCCTAGCCTTTAAAAAATTCAAAACTCTCGTTTTAATCCCCGAGTCTAATTTATAGGTAGCTTTATAATCTCGAATCACCTTGCTATAGTTGTTTTCAGTTTGGATTTGTGGTTAAATCGAACAATATGAGCATGGTATTTGCTTAATTCTGACATCGCGACCTCTTCCACCCTCCGCCGTCGTCGTTAATGGCATCAATCGCCATCTCGAGGTAGCGATGAAGGGTGATAGGGTCCTTCGTTGAATATTTGAACACATGAGCACTCGATTTCAATTGGGGCTCCTGGCACGGAAGTGGGTTCGATGTTAAGGAGGAGGAAGAAGAAGAATATGGAGGACCGGTTCGGGTAAAGAAGCATGGAAGTGGAGATGGGAGTTGAATTCACCTGATCGGATCGGATCGGACTAGAAAGTAAAGAAGAGAGAGGGATCACTTGACCGGGTCGGGTCGGAGCAAGAAATAAGGAGAAAAGTGGTAAGGACACACAAGTCACTCCGATCTGCTCCAAGTGCCTTTTTCGAACCAATCCGGCTTGCCTGTCGGGTGCAATTTTTCTTCAAACCAAGAGGAGGTTCTGCCCCCCGATCCGATCCCACGCATGCACCCGAACCAAACCGGAGCAACATGACTTAATGAGCAATAATTTATTTGACTAACTAAATCAACATTCAACACCATCTTCAACTTAATGGACAGTTAGGATAGTGCCTTGCGAACATAAACGAACATCAAGAACCGTTCTGAACATTACTGCTTCCTTGGACATTTACATTATACTTTCTTGTATTTGCTTTGTATCTTTGTTACACTTAGCACACACTTTAGTTCACATGCACACACGGGGGTCATGGGCAACTTTACTCTAATCCTTGCCATTGTTTCTTCAATGGTCTAGCGATCATGGTCGAAAGACGTTCTTCTAGATTAGCAAAGAAGACGGAAATTGCAGAAACTTCCGAGAAATATACTCTCGATGACATATCTTCTTCTTCAGACCCTGAATGGGATGACGACGGCTCAGATTATGAAATAGGAACGCATAGTAACGAAACATCCTCGGACTGCGAAGCTTCTCTGGGCTATGAGGAGGAAGGAGGGATTGGAGATTGCCGAGCCCCTGGCGAATTTGAGTCTGCCATTATCTTGGAATCACCCAAGGATTCTGTTGATTCAATGATCGAAAATGATAGACTTGCTCGCATATGTCTAAAGCACAGTATATTAAGTAGGGATACTCTGGTACCGTCAAAAACTGACCGTCCTCACAGTCCTCCATAAGGTTTTATGGCAATCACCCGATTAATGTTCATGGTTGGGGCTATCCCACCATTTTCTCCTTTTGTTTTCGACTTCCTAAGACAGATGCGGATTGCCCCCATGCAGCTGCATCCAAACTCTTATGCTTAAGCATACCATGAGATCTTAGATATAGAGCTCACTTTCGACGACGTTCATTTCTTTTATAACTTCAAGCATCGGACTCGAGAAACTCCTTCTTTCTCTTACTTCGAGTCGGTCCCAAAAAGAAAAATAAATTCGGCACCGTTCAGCAGCAAGGCCGGCGACTCCAAGCTGGAATGGTTTTATATAAGGCAACAGCCGGGATGTGCTAGGAGATGGACAAAATCAAGTAAAGCATTGGTTTTCTAAATCTCAACTCTGAGTGTCCATGCCAATATGTTAATCCATTTTCTTTTTGTTTGCAGTTGATAATCCCAAACAAATATCGGATCAAGTGTATTTTGATCGGATGCATCAGCTCCTCAATGGTGACCAAAAAATTCTAACTATTGATGAGGTCCTCAAGGACGAATATCTTCATTACCACGGGTTACTGTCCATTACCCATAGCATAGGTCACGGATCAGGTCCATATGTATATATCCCTCTGGTGGATGTGATTCCATAAATGGGCGAGAGCTCGAAAGGCTCCACAATGCCACTTCGAACTTCACCTTCTCCAACTTCGACTCAAGACATTGAGCTGGCTAACATACCTGAAAAGCACCGATAAGGGTACATTACCCCTTAGGGTACTATTTTTCCTGAAAAATCAGTGTCTCCTAAAGAACCGCCAGCAGACGCTTCTCAAGGAGATGCCCCTACTACTGATGATCCTATATTCCAGGGCTTGGGAGATCTCCCCCTACCTGAAATTATCTACACTTTCGAGGATTTTGGCACAAATCCTTTAGTTTTTACTTCTTTAGAGAAGACTACTCCTGTCAAGGCCAAAGATCCTGCTCGTGCTGGCTTGGCTTCGGACTCTAGTTCGTCGGGGGGGAACACCACTTAGGATGCACTTAACACAATAACACCCCACTTCGCAGCACTTATTTCTTACGAGAATACTGATTCTGAATTTCACTTGTATTGTTGCGCAGGTACAATGTCTCGTGCTCACTATGACATCAGGAAGCTACGCCACAGCATGACCAGACCCCCTCATGATGTTGAGCATGATCGCCGCGAAAGCCGCGGTAGGGAGGATAGAAGGCCTTATGATTCTTTTCAGTCGCGGACCTCGCGCTCTCGCTCTCCCGTTCGGTTGGATCCAGAGCGATATAAAGGCTACCAAGGTCGTCGAGGAGATGACATGTCGCAGTCAAAAGATCAAATCTCTTCTCAAGAAAAACGCAGTAGGGAAAGGAGCCCACCGAGAGATACCGACCCGCGAAGCAAGCGCAAGGTTCCTTCTAAGCGGTCTAGAAAGGTTGAGGTGGCCATTGAACCCTCCACACATAAGGATACGAAGCTGACATTCCCCGCACCTCCACCATTGGATGCTGAAACTGCAATTAAGCGGGCGTATCTGGAGGAGCAGTTCCCCGATCACTATTTTGAAAACTTGACTTTCTTACCCGCTCTTGAGCCTATTTCCTCGAGGTGGGCAGATAAGGACAAAGTAAAAATTGACGCAGTCGAAAAACAATATTCGGAGATGTTCAAGTACTCGCCCAGCCTCTCCAGAATTATCCGAACTCTAATCATGGATACTGACTCAATGAAAAAGACTGCAGAAGCCGACACGAAGGCCTTGAAAAATTTAGGGAAAGACCTTGAGGATACACAGGCCCAACTTGCTATCGCTCAACGGGATGTTACTAGCTTCAAGCAACAATTTGAAGATCTACAAAAACGTTATCATGACTTGCTCGAGTCCCATACTCAAGAGCGCTCGGAGCTGAAGAAGCAAGCAAAAGACGCTAAGTCAGATAACGCCAAAATGCAGCTTGCTTACGCTGCTCTTGAGTGAGAAAAGACCGAGTTAGCGAAAAAGAACGCCGAACTGGAGAAGAAAAAAGATGACTTGGCTTCCAAGTTGATGGAGACCGAAAATAGGGCTGCCCTAGCAGAGGCTAATGTTGAAAGTGTCATCAAGTCGGCCGAAGAATCCCGTAAGCAGCTGGCAGAGGCCTAGGAGGATGTGCAGGGCTTCGGTGAATTAATGATCGAATTTTTTGCACATATAATTCGTCACCGAAACATCTCCTGGATCAATGATTATCTAACTACCTTGGTCCACGTGTGGAGCCAAGTTGTTGAATGGGAGAAAGAAGAACTCAAGGTAGATTCCATCGACGAGGACAAACTCATGGAAAAATATCTAAGAGATGACGAGCCGGCACGTCTGGCTGAGGGGCGTCGCCTGACTGCTGCTACCATGGAGGAGGAAAAGCGGAAGGCTAAACAAAAGGACATCTTGGAGGCTGGTTCTTCTTCCACTGCCGTTGAAACTTCTGAAGTAGAGGGATATGACCATGAAAACCTGGCGATTCCTCAGGCATCTCTTTTATCCCCTATTCCTGAGACGGTGTCAGAGACAACAGTTACTCCAGCTGACAAATCATCGGAAGGTATTTCTACCTTTTCACCCCAATTCGTCAAAGCTGTCTCCACTTTCCATCACGTAGTCGGGCAATCGATGAAGGACCCTTTATTTTCTCCCGAGTTGATAACAGTTGCTTCTCATTCCGCAGGTGCTGAACCGTCCGAGAAGGCAGACGCGCCTCAGGGAACCACTGCCGAAGCAAAGTCAGCGGAGAAGGCTGAAGGAGACAAGGGTAAGGTTGACGCTCCTCACGATGGCGAGATGATAGACACCTTAGTGGATGACAGTGGCAATGAGGGACATGAGGAATACCCAGAGTGGGCTACAGTTGGGGAGTCAAAAAGCGCTGATGACATCACTTTTGCTGCTTTGAAAGCTGAACAAGACAAGCGTATGCAGCTTAAAGTTGAAGACCTGGACCCCGAAGGCCTCAAGCCTCTCGCAGTAGTGGATGCTGGATCAAGGTTAGTTGTTAAGATTTCAACTAGGTCTATTACAGAAGAGCTTGCTAAAAAGTCTTCTCTTGATTCCAGCATTCCAACTCCCGGGAAAAAATCAACCGATTCTAGAACTTCAGTCATAAGGAGGAAAAAACCAAGGCGCATTTTAATTGATGCTGAAAGAGAGGCGAAGGATGCTCAAAAGGCCGCTAAAAAATCCAAGTCCACTTCAATGTCTAAGTGATGAAGTGTTTTGATTTATTTTAGTATTTAATTGGCCCACAATTGTTGCAGCGAGTGTGGCCCTCGCATCTTCTTTTTTGCTTGTTTTCCTGTACAAACTCACACGTTTGTAAATAAAAATAATTCATTTCCTGCAGTGCTTGTTAGTCGTTAGTTCAGTACTTATGTAAAAATACAAATGCCTGTCATACAAAAGTCATGTAATGGAGTGATGGTGAAGGGAAATATGTGTGTACATGTATGCCCCCAGTCAATCTTGAGTAACTGAAGGAGAACTATTCAAGATTAAATTAAAAAGTCCGAATGTCCCCGATTCTTTGACGGGGGTCACATTCCTTTCGTCATTGATGCCTGTTCTTTTCTGGCATCTTTTGTACTCTCATGTCTTATATCTAGGTTAGAATTCTTGCTGAGGCGGTCTCTCATCTGGGTGCACCTTCACGCCTCAGAGGACGTCGTCTTCCCGTCCTTTAAACTCTCTCTCGATTCTTGAGAGTTAGAGTTAAGAATGTCGTCTTCCCATTCTTTTATGTCTTATTGTACAAACAATTGTTTTGTTTGTCCCCGCATATAGGTCATCTTCAACTTTAGTTTAACATTTCGTGTTTCATAGTCATAATAGAATAATAGTTGAAGATATAAATAATGCAGGAAAGTAAATGACACATGATATTTTATAGTGGTTCGGCTAAGTCGTAGCCTACATCCACTTTATAATCTTTTATTCACATAAACAGACTTTTTAAGGCAAGTCATGCCTTTTTACATAGCTTATGAAAACAAAAGAAATGAATTTCATATTTAGCTCAGATATCGTCGTAAATGTTGAGCATTCCAGGCTCTGGGAACCTCTTCACCGTCCACGGTCATTAGCTTGATGTTCCTTTATCAAGCTTCCATTGGATGGCATACGGTCCTTCCTATTTGGGACCCAACCGGGATGAAGGCGGGAAGACTCGCTTCAGAACTAGATCTCCTGGTTCAAAGGTTTTAAGGCGAACCTTTTGGTCATAATAACGTGCCACTTGATGTCAATGTCTTAAGGCACGCAAGTTGGATTCATCTCTTTTTTCTTCAATCATATCAAGAGACTCCAGGAGGAGCGTTTAATTCATCATCAGGTCATAGTACGCGACTCGATGAGAAGGGACTTCCAATTCTACCGGGATCACCGCTTCAGACCCAAATGAAAGTGAATAGGGAGTATGGCCAGTAGCCGTTTTAAAGGTCGCCCTGTATGCCCATAAGGCTTATGGTAACTCATCTACCCATCTGGCTTTAGCCCGTTTCAGTCGCTTCTTTAGAATTGATTTAATGACTTTATTTACGGCCTCGACCTGTCCATTTGACTGCGGATGAGCTACTGCAGTGTATCGCTTATCAATTTTGTATTTCTGGCAAAAGTTTCTGAACTCTATGCTGTCAAACTGCGTCCCATTGTCAGTTATGATGGTCTTCGGTATCCCAAATCGGCAAATAATGTTTCTCACCACAAAACTGATCACTTTTCTTGTCGTGATGGTTGTTAAAAGTTCAACTTCCACCCATTTCGTGAAGTAATCCACGGCATTGATTGCATACTTGGCTCCTCCTCTGGCAATGGGTAGCACTCCAATAATATCAATTCCCCACATGGCAAATGGCCACGGACTTACCATTGATTTGAGCTGAGTAGGAGGCGCTCGGGGAACTTTGGCGTATCTTTGACATCTGTCGCAGCGTCGTGAATAAGCAGCTGCATCTTTGTTCACGGTAGGCCAGAAATATCCATATCATAACACTTTCTTTGCCAGGGTTTGGCCCCCAGTGTGATCTCCACACTCACCGTCATGTACCTCTTCTAGTACACGCTTGATGTCGTCGTGTGCGATACACCGTAGCAGGGGCATTGAAAACCCTTGACGATAAAGGACATCGTCCTGTAGAACGTATCTTATGGCCTTACGTCTTACAGCTCGTCTTTCGCTCTTTTTCAATGGGAGAGTTCCACTTTTGAGAAAGTTCTTAACTGGTGTCATTCAGGATTCTCTTTCTGGTTCAACTTCCAATGCTAGCTCTACTTCCATTAGGTCAAAACTGGGTGAATCCAACACCTCTATCGGAACCATTTCGGATTCTTTAAGACCATCTGAACTTGCTAGCTTCGCCAATCGATCTACTTTCTAATTTTCCGCTCTTGGAATGTGTGTTATGTTATAACGCTCCAAACCTTCCAACAATTCCTTTACCTTCTTGAGGTAAGTGATCAGTCGAGGTCCTTTAGCAGCAAATTCTTCCCAAACCTGACATACCACTATCTTGGAGTCGCAATATATATCTAGTGTCCTCACTCCCAAATCTTTGGCGAGTTTCAGCCCGACAATCAGGGCTTCATACTCAGAATCGTTGTTAGTGGCAGCAAACTCTAATCGCAGCGCATAGTAGATAGATCGTCCTTCAGGAGTTATTAAAACAACTCCAACGCTGGACTTTCTATCGTTCTTGGCTCCGTCCGTATATAGTTTCCATGGACTAAGCTCTAATTCTTGATCCAAAGTAATTGTCTTGTCACCCACCGTTTCTTCTTCAGGAATCATAAATTCAGTTATGAAGTCAGCCAAGGCCTGCCTCCGTATTGATCTTCGCGGCAGAGAGTTCAAATCAAACTGGCTCAGCTCGATATTCCATTTGAGTAGCCGCCCTGATGCTTCAGGTTTCTGCAACACTTGTCTCAAAGGTTGGTCGGTATACACAACTATTGGGTGTGCCTGAATATAATGGCGGAGTTTGCGGGAAGCAATCAGGAGGCTATAAGCAATCTTCTCTATCTTTGGGTAGTTGCGTTCTGCAGTAGCTAGTTTTTTTCTTACGTAATACACATGCTTCTGGACTTTTTCCTCTTCACGTACTAGTGCTACACTGACGGCGTGAGATGATACCGCCAAGTAGACAAACAAATCTTCATGTTGCATGGGCTTTGATAAAATTGGAGGTTTTTCTAAGAAGTCTAACAGATTCTGGAATGCCACCACACAGTCGGCGGTCCACTCAAAATTTCGCTTTCCCCGTTTTATAAGATCGAAGAAAGGCACACACTTGTCTGTTGCTTTGGAGATGAACCTGCCCAGTGCTGCAACTTTCCCAACTAGGCTCTGAACATGCCTAATCTTTCGCGGCTCCTCTATATTCCGAATTGCTGTTATTTGGTCTGGGTTGATTTCAATTCCTCTGGAGCTCGCGATAAAGCAAAGGAACTTGCCTGATGTCATGCCAAAAGAGCACTTCAAAGGGTTCAACTTCATCCCATACCTTCGTAGTACGCCAAACATTTCTGCTAAGTCATTCGTATGATCGGAAGATTGCTTGGATTTCACTAGCATATCATCTACTTAAACTTCCATAGTCTTCCCAATCTGATTGTAAAACATGCAGTTGACCAGGCGCTGATACATGGCTCCCGCATTTTTTAACCCAAACGGCATTACGACGTAGCAATATAATACCAAATTTGTAATGAAGCTTGTATGCTCTTGATCTGGTAGGTGCATGGGAATTTGATTGTATCCGGAATAAGCATCCATATAGGATAATAGTTCATGCCCAGTAGTTGAATCTACTTGTTGATCAATTCTGGGGAGAGGAAAACTATCCTCCGGGCAAGCCTTGTTCAAATCAGAGAAGTCGATGCATGTTCTCCACTTCCCATTTGACTTTTTAACCGGGACAGGATTCGATATCCAGTCGGGATAGTTCGAATCCTTAATGAATCAGTTATCTTTTAACTTTTCTACTTCTTCCTTCAAAGCTGCTGACCGCTCTGGGCCCAACATCCGTCTCTTCTGCTTGACTGGTGGGTGCTTTGGATTAATGCACAAGGAGTGACTCATGATGGCAGGCAAAATCCCACACATGTCAGCGTGGGTCCAGGCAAACACATCCAGATTTGGCTTCAAAAAATCAGCCAATTCTTTTGCTCTAACTGGATCTAGTTGCGAGCCAATCTTTAGTACTCTTGTTGGGTCAATTTCGTCAATAGATACGTCAATCGTTATTTCATTGGGAGTCGCTTTCATGTCCTCAGGCTCTCTATCCTCTCTGAGATCTATGTCCTCGAGCACGTCTGAGGGCGACTCTCTTGGGGTAGGGCCCCTTAGTTGCTAAGCTGAGGCCCCCTTTGGAGAGGCGGGATCGTCTTTGGCATCTAAATCCAGCCCCTTCATCAGCATCTTTAACTCTGCCACGTAACAAGCCCGTCCCGTGGCTTGGTCGCCTCTTATTGTCCCAACTCCCGAGTCAGTCAGGAATTTTAGTAGAAAACACCAAGGCGCAATACATGCCCTAAATTCAGGAAGGGCTGGTCGGCCTAGAAAGGCATTATAAGGCGATTCCAAATCCAGTACTACAAACGGCAGGATCCTTACTCTCTGGCGATCCCCCTACCCTAGTGTGGCTGGTAGTTCTACAAAACCCATTGGAGCCGTAGATACTCCGTTAAACCCACGTATCCATCCTTGACATGGCTTTAAGTCTTTTGCTTCGAGCCTCATTTGTTCGAAGGCTTTCTTAAAGAGGATATTGACCGAGCTTCCGTTGTCCACTAACACCTTATGAACCAAAGCGTGGCCAATTGTCGTGGTTATCACCCGCGGATCGTCGGTTGGGGATAGAACTCCAAACTCGTCTCTGTTGCGGAATACGACATCATCGGACATCGTTTTTTGCTGCTTTATTGGAGTGACGTCTTCAAGGCTGTTGCATTCTCCAACTTCATAATGCTTGGCGGCATTGACGTATTGATCCATGGCTTTAAAACTTCGACCAATCAAGTGAGGGCCGTCTATAATGGAGATAATGACGATCCTCTTACCCTTTTGCTGAGTCGTGGGTTTTGAAGCGGGTTGTTCATGATTCGGGGCTTGTCCCCCTTGCCCCCTGTCCCTTGCGGTAGCTTTGTACTCATCCAACTTCCCTTCTTGCAGCAATTTTTTGACGATGTCCCTCAAATGACGACACTCAGTTTCGCATGGAGTCGGAACTGATTCATGAAACGCTCACTCAATTCAGTGAAATTGGACACCGACCGAGGAGGAAGTCGAGTGAACCACATCAATGCTACATCTTCAAGATAAATGGGAAAAACTTTGCACTTTACGGCATCGGGAGCTGCTGCCACGTTCATAAACCATGCATATCTCATTAGGTGCTGCCCTGGGTCTGTCCTTCCTGAATATCGATCCATTTGAGGCAAATTGAATCGTTGGGGGAATTGGTAATTCAGAATATCATCTGTGAAAGGGGTATGACTTAGCTCAATGCCCCAATCTTCATTAGTATACCGCCAGCTTTCCGACATAATCTGCCGCACCATCGCCTGTACATCGGCGTTGGTTAATGTCTGCATAGGCTCTCTAGATTTGATGTTCGGGTTACCCCTAGGTTCCTGATCAGGGGATAACCTTCTGTTTCTAGAGGCAGCTGCTCTACGTTGCTCTCTGTGCTCCCAGTCAATCTCTGGAGGTAAAGGTTGGAGAAGTTGTTGCTGTGTGGGGTTAGTAATATTGGGATCCCTGGGTAAGACATGGGATCCACGCATAGGTAGCAACATAGGCTGTTGCAGACTCGGGTCATCCAGACCCAATACACGGGCAGCATCTTCTCGGGATCCCAAAGATCCGAAAGTCAATTAATCTAGGTTCTGAGGTCGTTTAAGCGGCCTCCTCTCGCGAGGACGTTCCTCCTCCGAAGAAGACGAATCATCTGTAGGAATGTGGCGTGGTGGGAAGGAGTTCTCTGCCTGCGGAGCTCCTGTAATTCTCTACCCATAGCGATCATGTTTTCCTGCATACGAAGGTTGTCACCCCTTTGGGCTTCCAATGCTTCTTTAGTGCTCTGAAGCAAGTCGAGAAAACGTGAAAAATCTCCCTGAGTGATGGGTGCAGATGGATCAGGTTGGACATTGGTCATCGTGGCTGGAATTGGAGCATTAGATGGAGCTCGAGTAGAAGTTCCAGCCTCACCCTGGTTTGGTTCGAATCGGTTCCCAGCATTCTGTTCAGTGCGGTTCGGAAGAAGAGGTTGAGAGCGCCCTACATCATCGGTTCGGATCGGTGTCAACACGATCCGACTAGTTTCCCCTCGGTTCGGATCGGCACTTCTGATCCGGTTCAGATCCTCTTGGTTGGAGTGATCTGCTCCAGAGCTTCGAGAGCGTGACCTTGTTAATACAATAACTTGCTGGTCTTCTCTGGGTTCATTTCCCCTTGCACCTTGCACTTCCTTTCCTTTGGTCTTAGCCATAACAATTGATTCTTCAGCGGTTAGTCAACAAATATTGAAAGATGTCAAAGAGAGGGGATTAACTTCTTTGAACTTGAAGGTTCAAATAGTAGAATGGTAATCACGAAAAGGCTAAGAATTCGAAGTCTCTCAGTGAAAGCACCAAAATGTTAGACCAAAAATTTGCTCTAACACCCAAATTAGATATGAATTCAACAAATTAGAATCAAAAAGCAGTAAAGAACACGCAATTTATAGTGGTTCGGCGTTAACGAGCCTACGTCCACTTTGTTTTCTTTGATTTGATAATTTGAATATGGATACAGCAAAAATTCTCACTCAACCTCACGATTACAACTCATAAATTCACTCAAATCTCTCAAAAATGGGCTTTAGGAGATGATTTTAATCTGAATATGATTGTAGAATTCGGCTATCGAGGAAGTATGGACTGAGAACTTGCCAAAAGATCCTTTCAAATGCCTCTAGGTGGTGTATTTAAAGGTGAAAAATCTCCTCGAAGTGGCTCCGGTTCGGAGTTGCGTGGCATTAATCCCTTGAGAGTCGGGTTCGGAAGCTCTAAGATGGCTACAGCGCATTGATTCAGTAGAAAATCGTGGAAGAAATGGTCAAATCTTGTCCGAGTCTTCAGCAGATATACGCAGGAATGGTTGCAGGTTCAGATAGGAGAAGGGGTTCGGATCGGGGCCTCCGATCCGATCCAATGATGCAACTTGTTGTCCTTTGATGCTGCTGACATATTTATCCGATCTGAACCATTTTGATCACTTGCTTTCTTCTGAAGCCACTGAAGTGTCCCTCCGATCTGAACCGCCGAAGCCACTTGCTTCATGATGCTGATGCCATTCCGATCCGATCTGAATCATTCTTGGTCTTTACTTACCTCCTGTACTATCTTCATCCGATCCGAACTGACTGATGACTTTTTCGTTGTTTCCTCTTTGTGTAGCCTAGTTCACAAAGTAGGCTAACATACATAGCTAAAATGACTGTATTAAGTTTCAATAATTTTTCATGGTCTAACAAAAGATCTTTATATAATGAATCTGTACATACTGATTGTGATCTGACTTTAGCCATGAGACACTTGTTTGCTTGCTCTCCTGATTCTTCTTTGTTGCTCTTCCATTTTCTAATTCCCTGACTAGATTTCTTTATAGCCATTTGTTCTAGGATGTTTTTATGATCTCTAGAACGTCAGGCTCTGATACCAGATGAAAGTGTGTGCGACTTAAGCAGGATCAGTAATATGGATATGCGGAATGTATGTGATAAACTAACTTGTATATTTATAATAGTTATGCAAATAAATATTATATAGTGAAATATATCACGAGTAAAAAGCAGTAAAGTAATAACATCAGGGATTTTTATACTGGTTTGGAGGACCGTCCTACGTCCAGTCCCAGACCTCTCTCTGGATTTTCACTAATCAACCACCTCGCTTCACCTAGGGGAACAGGTTCACAATACACCACTTGATTTCACGGGCTGCAAGCTTACCCACTTGATTTCACGGGCCACAAGCTTACCCACTTGATTTCACGGGCCACAAGCTTGCCCACTTGATTACACGGGCCACAAGCTTACCCGCCTGATTTGAACAGCTATAGGCTTACCGGAATTTCAATTTAAAGTAGTTGATGATTGACTATATATTGTGTCTTCAATACATAGACTAGTCACTTGTAGTACACCCTTCCAATAATCTTATCCTCGAGTATATACTTTGAATGCGTAGATTTAAGGATGTAGAATGTTGGTTGAATCTATTGATATTAAATTGATTCAAGGATTCAACAAGTGTTTGAAAATTTGGAGAGCTTTTGTTTTGCAAAGAATATGACAATGCAATTCAAAAATTAGAGAGAATATAGAATGATTTCGGTTGTTGTAAAACAAGTTTGAAGTTGTTTATATAATAGTAGAAAGGTAGTAATTCTTCATGAAGAGTTTCTATAAAAAGTTATGCCCATTTCCTTTGATTATTGAATAGAAATCTCTTCACAAATAGAAGCAACCTTTCAGAAAAAGTTTGCTGTTTGAAAACGGTCGACAGGTCGAAAATCACCAGTCGACTGGTTGAATTTAAAAAACCCAGAAAAATAGCCGTTATATGCAAAAATACACAGACCGATCGACTGGTCTGTATTCATCGGTCGACTAGTTCGAGTGAGAAAAGTTTTGTTTCCAAAACAGAAACATGAACGGTCGACTGGTGGTATTTTGGGCCGTCGACCTGTGGACCAGAGGACCTCGGTCCACAGTCTAGATCACTCTGCGCTCTTTCCTGGTCGGAGCTTGGAATGTTTGGGCTTTTTCTGTGACTTTTCAATTCCACAAATATATAGATTTCAGCAATGAAGATATGATATTGTTTTGTGCATTCGTGTTATACTTTGAGGATAGATTTTAACATATTTCTAACACGACTCAAAGTAAAAAACCTTATCTCTATGAAATGATCTTCATTGCACCTTTATATGTTGGCATCGATCAAAATCTTGTCTCAACAAAATATTATATAGTAATTTATATATTTGTTGTTTGTAAAAATTTGTTATATTTATATGCAGTTAAGAAATATTTATATGTGTATATATATGCATAAACATGTAGATTAAACGCTATAAAAACATACATATAAGCGCTATTGAAAGTAAGTACCGGATAGTATATTTTATTGCGTTTTTGTTTCATAGAAAATAAAAACACTATAAAAAACTATTTTTTTTCATAGCGTTTTTCTTTCTACTATTTAAAGCAAAGGGTCTAACATAGCATGGCGTTCTCTGAAACGCTATGTTAGGATATAACAGCGTTTTTCAAACGCTATAAAGCCTTATTTTGTCATAATGTAGAATAATAAAGTGGCTAAAAATTACAGAGAAACACTAAATGGCATGAAATCAGTTGGAAAAAATCCAGATTGGAAGAGCACTTAGGCGTGGGACGATCTCCATGCTTGGTGGAATAATGAGCAGTTTGAGGTAAATTTACTGCATATTTAATATAATTTGGTCTACTCAATTAATGTATAAATTGGATATTTTTTAAATTTAAATGTACAGGTAGAGTCCATGAGAAATTCGTTAATTAGGAGCAAGAACCCGGTTACACATCGCGGCGGTTCAAAGTCGTTTCAGCACAATCCCGAGGACTTGATATATTTATTAATTGCACAGTTAAATATTTTAGGGTGTAAGTTGTTATAAGAAATTTGATTTAACTTTAAGTTCTAATTTACATATATACATATTTTAGGAGACACAGTGTGGTGTTCTTATGTCTTACTAGGATTTTTTTGAACATACACATGTAGTCAGTCAGATCGATGACACAGGCTCAGTTTCCTACTTTTGGGACCACGATGCCAAAGCACGTGATGCATATGTAAATATAACATAGTTAACTTTAAGTTATAATTTAATTAAAATATTTTTATCTAAATTCAATTGTATTTTGTTTAATAGGACAAATCTCAGGGCACAGATGCTTGAGGAAACTAGGAGGACCGAGTTGATTACCGAGGATGAGGATATGATTTTTGAGGCTATCATCGATCCACCAGCATAGAACAGATGCAATGGTTTTGGAAACCAAGCGGTAATATAAACTAAAATTTATAATAAAAACTGAAATTTACTTGAATTGCTATTATGAAATACTAAAAATCTAAAATTATTTATAGGTTAGGACATCGTAGCAGTCGTACCAAATGGCTCAGGACAAGGAGGAGATCGAACAGCTGTGAGCCCAGATCGTAAATCAGAATGAGCGTGATCGGCGCTGCGAAGAGTAGATAAAGGAGGTTAACCAGTATCTGGCGGAGTTTATTGCCCAATATGGTACAGGTCCTTCATTTGGTGGTTCTAGAGGAGAATGACTCGATGTTAGTTTGTTTTGATGTTATATTTTATTATTATTATTATTATTATTATTTGAAAATTGGTTCACTTTATTATTGCTAAAAAGCTGTACAAAAGAAAGATTAGCATACTAACCATTACATAAGCAAAAGCAAAAGCAAAAGAAAACATGCAAATACAAGTAACTATAACCCTAGACTAAAATGTAACGGCCCATGATGAGGCCATAATCCCATTGGCATGCATCTCTGCACTTCACCCAAGCCCAAGGCTCTACTTCAACCTCCAAATGTCACCTATACAAGATACAATTCAATACAGCGAATTGCTTCAGTTTAAATCCCATTGAACCTGATCTTCATCTAGCAACAATAATGTAGTTGAAAACTAGTCAAACTGGAAATGTGATGCTTCCAATATTCCTTTAGAACAAACACTAGATGAGTAGGGCCTTGTTTCAGTAGCTGAATATTTTGAAGAATATGACCAATAGTTCATTGAGACAAAACTAAGTAACTCCAAATTCTTACAGCTCAAAAACCTATCCATGGTCCAAAGCAGCAAAACATCCCATCAGTTATCAAAATAAACTTTATAGACAGTCCCTTAATACATGAGTACCTAAAATTCTTCAATTTCAAGCACTAAATCTGGTAGACAACTCAAAGACACCTATGAATCAGTCTTAATGCTAGAAATGACAGTATGATCTGGATTTCGAATAATAAAGAACTGTATCAAAGCAAACCATGCCATGTTATGCATGTTGTACTTAAAATGCAAACTGGAAACATGTTATGATCTGTAGTATTGGGAAAAAAACTGTAATCAATCAAATCTGCTAACCTCCTTTCAGCCAGACTCATCAGTGCAAGCCAAATATCTTCCTCACAGCTGAAATGAAATCAATTAAACCCAAACTGTCCATGACCAAATTATCTATCAATTTAACCAGTCTCCAATCACTATTTCAAATCTTATAAAAGGGTCACATAAGTTTGATCAAGAGACTAAACACTAATTATGATTGATTAAACTGAAACATTCATGAGCACCCCTCTTCATGCTTAAAATTGGTAAATGTATACCAATACCACTTAAAACTAATAACCCATTTGAACCGAACACTGAAAATTTCAAACATAACCCCCAATCATTCCATCAGCCCTACATAACGTTGGAGCTGAACCACATATAAAGTCGAAACATAACAGTGTTGGAAGGGTGAGGAGTTGTGAAGAGGTCATTTGCTTCTCTAATGTAATTTGTGGATTTCCTTTTAATATTGAAGTGAAACTGATTAGACAAAATTGATGACAAAAAAAATACTTTAAGGATAAAAATTATGAAGCAAATCGACTGTAAAGAATTAAAACTGAAACCATAATCGCTATCCTTCTTCAAGACACAACTAAATCCATTTCTGCAATCCAAACCAGATTTGAGTGAAAATGAAAATCGAAAATAACAACTGAATCTAACAACAACAAGAAACTTACCCCAAAAACACTGAAATCGATATAGTTCTCCCAACTGGAAAATCGATTGGAAGATTTGGAACTGATGCTAAACTAGTTACGCCGGTAATGCCGAAACCCAAATCAGCAAAGGCTTGATCAATTAGAGTCAAATGAATCAGATCAAGAAATTTAGGGAAGAACTTGATATTGGATCGCGATTCTGTAAGAGCGCCTTCAGATCTCAAACTTAGATCTAGGTTTTACTTGAGGAAAATTAAAAATATGACTGATCAACGAAAGTGAAATTTCGTTGAAGGGTTACATAGTGGAAAACAAATAGAAGTCAGATATAAATCAAATAGAAATCAAGTAGAAATCTAATGGAACGAAGAGAAAAAGAGAAACTCACGCATGAACGAAATCAGGCGATAAAGCCTATCGCCATGGACAAGTTTCTCTAATTTGACATTTATGATATATATATATATATATATATATATATATGTATGTATGTATATATATATATATGTACATGTACGCTTTGGGAGTGGGTGAGGATTATTCTTAATATATTATGATGGTTTGTATGCGTTGATGCTGTGTTGATGGTGATGGTTTGGACGTGGTGTTTGATGACTGTTTATTTTGAGGTTGGTTTGATGACGTTGAGATGTATGTACATATATGTTGTGTTGATGACATTGGATTGATGTGTTTTTATAAATATTAGTTTATGTTATGTGTTATACATGCTTTGTGCTTGATTTTGGTATAGTATTATGTTTGGTACATATGTGATTGTGACTGTGATGTATATACTTGAAATGGAGCTTTTTGATGAATATGAGATCGTGGTTGGCTGGAAGTGAGTAATCTGAAATTTGAAAAAAAAATTACCTAGATTTCCAATGGCGTTCAACGATTGCCGATGACTTACAGGTCCATATATATCATCAGCTTCCAACGGCTTATTTTCATTGGCCTTCAATGGTTTCCAACAACTTACTAGCCAAATGTGAAATTCATGCGACCAAGTTACACAGTTGGAAGCTGTTGTAAAATTGCCGTTGAAGGCATTGGAAGTTATTGGAAACCGTTGATGTGTATACCAATGAACTGCAACGGCCTCTAGTCTTCCCTATTCCTCTTGTAGTGGAAATCAACGTTTTTTGCATACGTTAGCAACAACTTAAGCAACTTTAACTTAATCAAAACCATAAAGTATGATTTATATTTTCTATTCTAAGTGAGTTGTAAACTTGTATTTAACCAAATAACAAGCGAGATCCAAATTAATAATCTCTTTCCTCTATTCCTTTTTTTTCCTCCTCCTCTTCTTCTTCTTCCTTGGTGCACTTGGCGTCTTCATGTCTTTCTTCATCCTCCTCCATTATTAAAGTTCTTTGATGTTGAACAATATTTTTCTGGTGTACTATGGTCTTTGTCAAAGTTTGGTTGAGTTTGGAATTCATTTGAGTGTCGTTTGAGAAAGTTAGGAAGCAAGAAGAGAAGCCATTAAAGAGCTTCACTTTTCATTTAGGAAGTTATGAATTTCATAAAGGTGTTCCCTCTTTTTATAAGCTCAGGAATGTAAATGAGAAAAGCCAAAAATTCCCCAAAATACTAATTCATTAATGCGTAATATTACATGTGTGCAAGACGATGTAATGTTGAGTAACGGTGATGGTACATTACTTTTTAAAGCTTAAGGGTTAAGCTTACATTTGTATACATATAAGAAGTGTTGCATGTATTTGGAATATTTTCTGCCTTCTTGACTTGAATAATTATGTATACACAAGTATGTGTATATGTATGTACGTATGTGCATGTATATATGTATCAGACAATGTTGCACCGATTTGAACAACTTTTGTTCGTTGAAAAATTGTAAACCCTGAAGTTGCATCTTGGTCACATTTTCAGTTCTTTATCAAATTATTTATTTAAGTAAAACATAACCTGGGAATGGATTCATTATCGTCTTTAAATAAAACAAGCACATTTGAATTATAAAACTATTCTTCGAGTTTTTAAGTATCTAAAATACAAAAACTTTCCTTAAATGCTCATTTTTGTAAATGATGACATCATCATATTTACTTAGCTATAAATATGAAAAATATTTTTATTTCTTGTTAAAGTTCTCTTAACAAAGTAAGCGTAGGTGAAAAAACTGAACAACTTCTAATGATTGAAAAGCTATTTATCGATAAAACTATTTTTGGTCGTTTTATCAATATTTTTCAGAAGAAAAAACATGTTTTTCAAAAGAAAATTATCATCATTGATTTCGATTTAAAAGTGAGTTAACAATTATATTAAATCATTTTAATCAGATTTAATTCATGATTCAAACATCTAAGCAATTAAGATATTTAAATACAAAATGTCGAAAATTCCGAGTTGTTAAAGAGAAAAATATAAGATCATAGTTTAAATAGAGCTTGAAAAGGTCCAACTGATTTATCTAGCTCGCGCAGTATTGTTGTGATTGAGTGATGCACTAAAGCATACGATACTTGGTAAACTGATTGCAAGGTAGTGCATATGCACTTCAATGCACATCACAAACCTTATTTCACTATATGAATGCATGGAAGCATGGTTTGGAGTTGTATTTCACTATATGACCCTACCTTGATCCAACCTCGGATAACTCTAAAGTTTGAATCATCACGGTTCAGAAATCAATTGGACCTCGATCGTTCATGAACTCTTACTCGATCTTCAAATCAGCAGTTCAACCGTCAAAGTGAACCAGTTAAACTGTAGTTTTTTCCACATACTTTTTCATTGTGTATTTTTTTGTCGTTTTCGTTTATGTATTACTTTGAATAAATAAATAATTCTATGCTTCAAAATCATAATTTTTCTGAAATCCAAATCACAAACTTCACCGCTTTCTTCTTCAATACATCAAATCGCTCTAATACCAAAGTACAAATTTTATTGCAAAGTTTTTAGACAATTTATAATTTATGTATATAGTATTATTATTTTGATATATATGCATATAACTTTCGGTAAAATTATTCGAAGAAAAAATATTGAAGATTTCGAAGGTCCGACGAATTAGCTCGTACAAACCTTAAACCTTGAGTGTTGAAGTTTTGATTAAAAGAACCATGGGGAAAAGAAGTAAAAATGGCATTTTATTTGTACTGCAAAATTATGGCAACAAAAGACAAGGTTATCTAAAAAGAAAGTAAAGTTTACATCTTCGAACAATCCGCAGGAGCAAACGACACCGTCCTCTTCTTCAAATCATATCCAACATGAAAATTATGTTGTGCAATGTTTCCAACTATCTGAATACCATTATCCATCTCGCCAGCCGAAGTCATCGCCAAGCATACAACTGTATCTTCCGTCCGTATAAACACATTTGAGGGCCTCAGCCTAATCGCAGCTCTAGTAAAATGGAAAGTCACGTCAGGAAGGTCAAGCCGATTCATATCCTCACCCGAAATCTCATAGCACAAACTAAATTGATTCTCAACGTCCCTCGTCTCCTTGTACCTCACGACCTTCCTTACGTCCGTGACAACCGAACTCAGCACGCCATTATGCAAATATGTCAGTGTCGTGCCAGAATCTACAATAATATTCCCCGCAGCAGGAAAGCTGTCCTCTTGAGATACAGCTATTTTTCTCCCACCTGCAACGCTTATTGATTCGAGCCTCACGGTGTAGTGAGTTTCAAGATGACCCTGTATGAGAGGGGTGACTAGTGCATTCCCACCGACGTCGGCGCTATTGCCGAAGTTGATTTTGCTGGTGGCATTGGACTCGTTGGGGACCAAGCAGTAGGAGAATTTGTAGTCGATCATCTTGCCAAGCTGGGAGACCAGGGACAGGGAGCCTCCACCAAGCCCGACGACACCGGCCGAGCTGGCTTGGAAGGTTCCAGAGCTGTTGTGGGAGCAGCCAAACAAGAATTTGGGCACTGACTTCGAACCAATGGATAATGTCTCAGAGGATAGGACCCCATTGGTATGGGACTCGTCGTCGTACTCGACATTATATGAGCATTTAAAGGAGCGGTCACAGCTGCGGAGCACAGAGCAGGTCTGAGAGCGGCAGGAGATAGGGATGTAGGTCGAGGATTTGGACGAGTCGAATATGGGAGCGGTTTGATTGTAACAATTGGCACAGGGCTTGCACTGGGTCCAGGTGAGGTCGGAGCCAGTGTCGGCAGAGGCTAGCACTTCAATGGGTGGAGTACCGATTTTTATGGACATTAGGTACTCGCCATGGGCGGGGGTTATGGTGGCTCCAATGACTTGGGTATTCAGGATGTTGTATCGAGCGATGGAACGACTTATGGATTCGAGTAAACGGTCGAATGAGGTGAGGTTTGGGTTGAAGAATGGCGAAGTTGGGGAGTCTCGGTGGATGAGTTCAGTGGAGAATCCTCTATTGGCGGTGGAAAGGAGTGGGAGAGAAGTAGTGAGGAGGAGGAGGAAGATGGCAAGCGTTGGTGTCAGGGACATTATGATGTGTTTCAAAGTTGACAATGTGACAAATGATATAAATAATCAAGGTAGCTAATTATAATGATTAATTAGTAGTGTCTGGAAAGTAAATGTGAACTAAAATGCATATTTAGCATATCTCGTATCATCAAATACTCAAGATTATAGGGTATAAAATGAATGAATTATTTTATCAAAGGTTCATTGGAGTAAATTGATTTTATGTGCACTTTGTCAAATATCTTTTTAGTTTTTTATCATGACGGATTAGATAATGAAAGAGATCTAAATCAATGCATTCATTTGAAGTATATCTTACCACTAAGTATTTAATATAATGCCTTTTGTTCACACTTTATATTTAGGAAAAAGAACCATTTTATTTACTGATACATAGGACTTTGGAGATTAAATATAGGATAAATTTTCATTGTAGGCTTCAAAAAAGCATTTGGTTTAATGTTTAGATATAGTTCAAACTAAGTTTACATAATAAAACGTAATTTTATCCCTTAATATAATGAATTTATATAATAGCGAGCTTTACGGCACATGCTTCGCACGTGATTGTAACACATAATTTGCTTATAAATTATTATTTTAGAAACTCATTATGATTTGCATAAAAATTTAATTATATTCATGTGTTGAAATTATGTGTAATTAGTTTGAATTTTTATTTCTAAATTATAATATTCAATTTTTAATTAGTTTCAATTTTTATTCGTTTTATAAAAATGATATTTATAAGTATACTTAAAAAATTGAACTTATTATGCAATATATAGCGTATTTATTAAGATAATCAATTAAAAAAGTATTATAAATCGTATCTTAATTCTAATTTGAAAAGGTTGATAAATTGGTTTTAGACTTTATTTTGTACCTTGATAATTTTATGTTGGAACTAAACAAAACAAAATAAAATAAATATCTGCCTCGGAAGGACAATTAAATTAAAAAATATAATGAAAATACTGTATACTCGTGTTCACTTTAGCATAAAATACTGTATACTCGTGTCCACTACCAGTTTCACTTTTACCTTACAACTTGTCCTTCTTCTTAATTTTAAAACTTGCCATACTTTTGGCTAAAAATTTTGCTAACTTTTCCTTCTTAATATTTTCCGCTTATTGAAAATATAAAATTAAATTTTAACATTTTCACGAAATATACTAAGTGAAATAGTTCATTATTTTCCAAAATGCATTACTACAATAGCCTTTACTTATCGTTCAGTTAGTGCCATTCTTGCATATTTTTTGGGATTTGTTAAAGGGACTCCACATTTGGTTAAGGGGATGATATTTTAAGGGGACTCCAGCTTAATATATTTTTGTTAAGGGGAGTCTAATTTATTTTAAAAAGAAAAAGGAAAAAAGACTTAGCTACTCTTGGTTTGTCACTTATGTTAAACACTAACTTACTAAATTCAGCGCAACTAGCAAAGGTGCAAATTACTAAACATCTCAATTACAAAAATTTGATACAACATATTAGATCAAAAATTTTGTTTTTGCATTTAAAATTAATTTTATCAAATCCAGTATGAAATTACAATTAGTTATCAAATCTGATGTCATCTGATTACCCATGAAATTTTATTGTGTCTCCATTACGTTAACTGTATCCATTTTTTATTTTTATGTGAAGCATTAAATTGTAAATATTAATAAGGTTTATGTTTTATAGTTTATATTAATGAGGATTATAGGGGGTTAATATTGGAATTTTAATTTATATGTTTAGGAGGTGGCTAATTTATTTTGTCCTCCCCAGAACAATTATATAATAAATAAAAATTGGTAATCCCCTTAACCAAATGTGGAATCCCTTTAACAATCCCCTATTTTTTTTTACTAATGAAGAATTCATTTATTGCATTAAATTTAGAATGAAAATAAACGTGTACATGGAATAGTATTATATAGTGTATTTACTATGATAATCAATTAAAAGAAGCACTATAAATCATATCTTAATTCAAATTTGAAAAAATTGATAACTTGGTTTTTAGACATTATTTCGTACCTTGATAATTTTATGTTGCAACAAAACAAAACAAAATGTCCGCGGGTGCGGCGCAGTGGAAAGGAGACCTAACTTCCTGGTAAAAGGTCGATGGTTCGATTCCTACCATGCGCTTTCCCATCCTACATAAATTTACCCGAGGGTATGGGGGCTTGGATTAGCGGACGGCTTTACTATACCCTCCTCAGGAGTTTACCGGCCCGCCGGGTTCTCCTGGGTTTTCAAAAAAAAAAAAAAAAAAAAAAAAAAAAAAAAAACAAAATAAAATAAATATTTGCCTCAAAAGGACAATTGAATTAAAAAAAATCTAATCAAAATACTGTAGACTCATGTCCACTTTATCATAACTTATGAAAATGTAAAATTAAAATTTAACATTTTCATAAAATATACTAAGTGAAATAGTTCACTATTTTCCAAAATTCATTACTACAATAGCCTTCACTTATCGTTATTTAGTGTCATTCTTGCATTTTTTTACTAATAAAGAATTCATTTATTGCATCATATTTAGAATGAAAACAAACGTGTACATGGAATAATATTATATGTGCTCTAAAAAGAAAAAGTTTATGTATATGTGTGTTTATAAAGAAACATCATTTCAAAAATAAAATTGAAATAGATTTTTCATTGTAATAAAATACAAATTCTACAAAGAAACGAAGTGTTAATTTGAATGCAGAGTAATGTAAAAGAACTAAATATAATTTGTATATTATGGTGGAATTTAAAGTTACGTCGAAATGAATGTAATATTTTGTTAATATAATCATGGTGTACAGTGCAATTAATCGTCTTATTAGGTCTTAATAGGCCAAACAGAATAGTCATTTCAATTTATATGGAAGTTCAAGTTTTAGATCACATATTTAATGTAAATATATGTACCTGGAAGTAAAATAGTAGATAATACCCAAGACAATTTTGTAAATAATGATAGGAATCATACATGAGGAGTGCTCAATAACACCCTTTTTTTATAAAACCCAATTGTTCCTGATTTCAACCATAAGTTTTTGCTTCAATAACGGTGTAAGTGGATGTTTTTGTTTAAGTAATGGTTGTGAGTGGGAGGTGGGCGAAGGAAACAGTATTCAAATAGCGAGTATTTGATCGAAATCAATAGGCTATTCGGATGCTGCACTATTTGATGTGTCATTAAACACTCCTTATTATATGGTTTAACTAGTAACCCATGCTAAATATTGATCTTCCTTGTCAATTTTTTATATTAAGGTGATACTCATTTGATGATCTCTTACTAAGATTAAACTATTAGTTTTTTTTGGAACATGTAACAAATTCAAGCCAATCATAGTGTATAATTTTCTTCTAAGATATCAAAATGGAAAATATTGAGCGATCCTAATGAATGCTAAGCTTGCATCACTAAAATAAAAGAATTGGTTCTCAAATAATATTATTATATGTTTCCATAAGCATTAACACAGCCTAACTGAAGCGCAGTAAGTTCTTTTTCTATGACCGAAACACATGTATATCTAAAAAATACATGCTAAGAATTGTTAAATATAGACAGAACACGAAAAGATTGCTACACACGGTTTCATCACTCCACTTTATGCAGCTCGGTTCCATCAGGTAGACAGGACTAAGCCAATTTATTTCATAACACCACTTACAGCAGCATGGTGATTCTAGTGTGAGGAGAAGGAAAAATCAACGTGGCCACATCATTCTTTCTCAACAGCAAAGCGGGGATTCTGCTAGTTTTTTATTTTTACAATACATAATGATTAAACGGCAAACAGTTTGCTATTTAACGATGTATTTTTTTTTTTTTTTTGGTCTATGTGTCCCTAAACGGCAATCAGAAATTCGTTTAGGAATCCCCATTCAGAAAAAACAGCGTGAGGAATCTCCACTTTCTCTTCTTCCTCACGCTTGAATCGCCGCTGCTGTAGCGCGACGGAGGAAGTAAAAGTGTGGATCTTCCTCATTTTCTCCTCAATCTACACTGCTGGGTATTGCTTCCTTAGAAATGTCACGTCACTTCAATATCGGATCACCTTCAAGCCGCTATTGTTTCTCCTCACTGTTAACACATGACCGAAACTTTTTCTAGTTTACTTCTTCAGTGCTTGTCTACGCTTTTAGCTGTCTCTATTTCAATCATTCATAGTTGATCGCTAACATGAAAAACGATCTCCCTTCCATGTTTTGACTAAGTCCACATCCAACTTGTATAAAATTATCTGATTTTCTTCATTCATTGAACCCAACAGTGGTTAAACTATCCTAAATATGGCAGACCTGTCAAAAGTTCAGCCATTGTTTCAATTTATGAAAGCAAACTGCATATCAATTTGTGAAGGAATGTTAAATATCATATCCAAGAAAGGACAGTCAGAAGTTTATAGGATGAGAATTAGGGATAATTTATAGGGAATGTAATATCTCATACAAGTTTTTCAATTTCTAAAAACCGAAAACTCTAATACTACTGGCAATTAGAACAATTAGATGTGAACAAAAATATAATGCTAAACTAAGTAATAAACTAAGGTATATTGATAGTTAATTGGATGAAGCATCTTAGAATAAGCAAATAAATGCTCAAGATGTCACAATTAAGTATTGTTGGCAAATAGATTTGAAGAATTATCAATTAATTACTGGAGTAACAAAATATTACTAATGGATTGGTTATTTCTCCTTGAGTATTGCACCTCATTTATTACATTTTAATGGAAATACATATTCATGAATTTCAATAATAAAGATTATTTTTGACAAATTTATCATGTACACTAAAATATCATATCAATTGGAACAACATGCATTACTGTAGTAAAGATAGTCATCTAATCATATGCCAAAATCACTATGTTGATATACTCTTAAAACTTACATCTGACGCAGTGGAGTTGAATTCTCTTAAGAAAATGTACTGGTTGCAGTACAATGAGTTGATAATTATATTCATAACCGTAGAAACCTCAGCACAAAATTCATTGCTTCTCAGCTGAATTACAAAGAGCTTCCTTGACATTGACTCGGATTCTACAAAATGACAATCAATGAAGTAATTAATAAGAAACTAAATAATGCAATATTGGTTTAAGGAAGTTAACAACTTAGCGAATAATAATAATATAATATGCATACAAAATATCACCATGAAATTGGGTTGCCGTTTTTAATAATCGACCGCAATGTTAAATAATTTTTTTTTTTCCTCATATTTTGTGTCTAAAGGAAACATAGAAGTGGAAAATGGTATTTCCATGCATATATATCTATGGCTGGTCATTCTGGTAACTCAAATTGTATTTGAATACAAAAATGTTACTATGACAAAAAAACTTTTTATCAAAAAGTACATCAAAGACAAAAAAATAGAAGCTCCACCCCTTGAATTACACAAATACCACCATGAATTCAATGCTTACCACCCTTGCATTCCGGTATTACCTCTATTTCTTAGTTTTTGATAAAAAAAAAAAAATCGGGTATTGTAACATATCTTGTGTGTACCACTAATGCCATAGTACTCGTTGGACCATGTTTATTACTCAAGATTAAAATGATCCGTTGAACCAAATTATCCATTATAATTGTCCGTTCTTAAGAAAACAATGAAAATTACGTTAAAGGTAGCACCGCGCCTAGTCCTAAGCCAAGTACATGTCCAACTCAGTTTATCTCTAACTTCATTGTGGTCCCTTAGTCACTGTTTGCACTTAATTAAACTACAGATAATAACAATATAACATTAGGTCAGTGCAAAAATTTAATGCACACTTCAAATGTTGCAAAAAAAGATATACATCAAATTTCTTAGTTGGAAATTTAAATATATAGGATCTACAGATATTTATTATATCGCTTCAATACAGACTTTGATATAACCTTATCCTCATAATTAAACATCAGTCTTGCAAAAGCACTTTGAGCAACTTTTCTCCTTTTAACTTTCCTTAACAATTTTCTCACTTGAGAGAAATGATTATTTAAACCTATATGCTAGAAAGGATGACATGATATTTGTAACTATAAGCTCAGTTTCTTTTTACAGTGGAGAAAAGCCTGAACATTATCTCCTTTGTCAAAGGGCTGTATATCAGATCGACGCTTTGATGGAGGATCTGAATTGTCAATGGTCTATGTTTGTCTGAATAGAGTGTGCAAAACATCATTGTGCGACAAAAGTTAAAAATGAACAATAATATGTAATTCTTACATAATAAAAGTTGTCTGATATCAGGGAAAATGGATTCCAATCTTGAGAAAAATGAAAACCATGTGATATAAGATCAAATACTGTAGGGATATGAGTCAAAGTCGTCGTGCTGTGATATGAGCCAGAAGTGGGTTGAAAAATGGTGGAATGCGTAAGCGAAAATATGGGACAAAAGACCCAGGACCGAAGCATATTAAACATATCAATGTGTACAAAATATACATGGTAAGCTTTAGCACCTGACGCCTTATGATATTATCCATACATTAAAACATGTTGAAATATTGTAATTTTAATTAGCGTGTACGTAGTGGGCAATATTTGAGCAATGTGAACATAATGATATTTGCGCCAACTTACCATTCATTGTAAAATATCTTTGGTAAACTTTATACGGAGCGGTGCTCAAATCTATTAAATAATAGTAAAGCAAGTAAAGCAGAAGAATTTCAAGCTCTCTCCGTAATTCTCTCAATTCTCTTAATTCTTCCTAATTCGCTCAACTCTTTTAATTCTCCTTGAAACTCTAAAGATACTTTTATTAAATCAAAATCAGAATTCTTCAAATATCCAGATATTTCAAATTTCTCAATTCATGTTCATTCGCTTCTAAATGAGATAGCCGGCATACTCGGTCCACGTTTCCACTATTTTCCCAAATTAATTAACCGACTCGCCCACTACTTTCTTATTTCAAAGTAACACATCGTCGCTTCCCTGTTGTCTTTCTTTTTACAGTAAAAAAGTTTGGATCCACCCACTTTCTTCCTCAGCTACTTCCATCCCATCTGCATAATATTCCTAAACAGACTCCTTCGATTGGCATCAACTCCATCGATTTCATATATGCTTCTACTGCTAATAAAACCCAATTTTGTCTACTTAAAGCGCCGCCAATATAAAATCAATCTTGGTCGAATGAAGCATGGAAATTGATGGTCATCCACGGTTTGAGTTCATAGATGAACCGTCCACTTTTCTTTAAGTGCCAATCGCTGCTGTTTCTTCCGACATTATATGAATTTTCAGTTCTCCTTACTTATTCGCATTTCATTTCGTTATGCCTGTTATAATCGGTGCGTCTTCTTTATCTACTTTATTATTTCATTTTTATGCACCGTAGCTTGTACTTAGATTTAATTGTTGCTTCCCTCTATATTTGTTAAGTTCAATTATTTTTCTGAGTAATAATTTGACATATTAATTGAAGTTTTATGCACTTCTACATAACCAGCATGTCACTAATTTACTTATGCTTATTTTACCTCAAACTGTACCTTTAATGGATGCATTCTATTAAAAAAAGTCAAATTTTTGGCTAAAATGAAGATGAATTTTCGGACTAGCATGTAGTTGAAAGTTTGAAATGCACAACACTCTTTATTACAGTTTTGATTGCAATTGTTTCTACTTATATTGCATCAACTTTTTATCTATTTATATCAATCAACCACTTCATTAACTTATGGCTGTCTGTTCAGATTTATAACCTATGTTCACATTTGGATCCACCATAGTTCAACTGTTTCTGTTCCATTAGTCAAAAGTTTTTCTAAAGGAAAATGTCAAATTTTTGATTAATCTATTAAATAATAGTAAAGCAGAAACTTTTCAAGCTTCCTCCTTGATTCTCTCAATTCTCTCATTCCTCCTTAATTCTCTCAGTTCTTTGAATGCTCCTTAATTCTCTCTTAATACTTTTATTAAATCAAAATATAATACAAGAATCTAAATACGTCATTTCCGCAATTCAAAAGCTTGCAATAACTTTTCTCGCCTCCCTTCTAATGCCTCTTTTAGTTATTTTCTTCCTAGCTCTGAATATTCCTTTTTCCTTCGAAATATACACTAGATCGCGTCGCTACACAGGCCAGATATACCCGTTCCTGCTATCTGCATCGCCAAACCCTTGAATCCGAAAGTCCAACTTCCCATCTTGCAACCCGAACCCTAACTTTGCGTCGCTTTCGTCATATTCACTCCCACCTGCAACCATCTTCATCCCGTTAGAGTCATGTTCCTCAAGACAAGTGAAATTTGATTCACTGTCCTTGCTTTCCCGTTAGAATCATATTCCTATAATTTTGATTGACTACAAGCGGTATTGAAAGTATTTCCCCTTTTTATTTATAATATAATCTACTAATTTAGTTATTTGTTTAATCAATTCTGATATTTTACTGTGTTGTATGACATAAGTTGAATTATTGATAATTAAATTTGGTATGTGTTTTAGTTTGTAAGAATATTTCATACTGTTCGTCCTTTGATATTTGTAGCAAGTGATTTAGCGTAATTATTTGCTTATTTATGCTTGATGTTCTCAGCTGTAAAGTAAAATATTTGACCATTGTTGTTTCTATGGTTGTCCTGTAGGTACTTCTACATGATTTGGCTGTGGGCGGCTACTGCAATTGATATCAATGGTTGGGGCATAGTTGAAATTGTTATATGAGGAGGCAACATGCCTAAAAGACGGTGCGCTCCGCAGAAACCAAATCCTTATTTGTACACTCTTCACTATCATTTGAATTCACTATCTCTACATTATGATCTTTATAATATATTCATACTAATGCTCTGTCAATTATTTATTTGACTACAGTCTCTTTTTGTGGTTTTGTTTGGGACACAAAGGACATACATACAACTGATAGTGAAATCATTAGTTTTTTATTTCTAAAGTTTTTTCAGATTTATTGTTTTACCATCTATCAACTAGAATAAGCACAAATAGTGGACTAAATTTGTATCAGGTAAGCCTATTAGTTTGTTGATGGAGATTCATTATGTTATTGTCTTCAAACTTTTTGCAAGTCTCTCACTATTTTTGGCATTCAACCTTCAAACATTGACATTGTTCAGCACCATGGTTAGATCCACTAATACTTGGCAGTTTTCACCTTTTGTACAAAACAAAAATTTGCAAGATATAGGTGACATAGTACTATATTCATTATTCACTTTGATGATTTATTTATATTTTATTTTTTCGTTCTGTTTAATTCTGAAAAGAAATATGTATAATGACTATTGTATATGTTTTGCTTCAAATAAGGGTGCTCAGAGGTTTGTGGTCTATGTCGAACCAGATTAGCATGTCGTTTTGTTGCATCATATGGTGCTTACTTTTCTAAAGGTGTTCTTTTTTTATGCTTGATTATTTATTGTTGTAGGTAGTGTGGAATGTACTGTAGACTCACCTTAGTGTGTGTGTGACTTTCATACCAATGAATGTAATTATCAGTTTTCAAATGTGTTCACGAGTGATAGGTCCAGATCTAGATGGACTGGCCAAAGCAGAACTAAGATCAAGAGGACCTGAAGTAGGTAGATTTTGTCCGACTATCTTAACCAAAGTTGGAATCGATTCTTTTCTTGGTTCAAATGTCCATTTTAATATTTCTTTATGCAATTAAATCTAGCGGCATCTCATACACTTGGGGTTTCAGATTACCTTTATTCTAAAGATTCAATCCAGCTTTTATTAATAAATTTCACATTTTACAGATTTCAAATTGATAGCAAGCTGAATAATTTGTTCTGAGCTTCCTTATAGGAAATATGTAATTCAAGAGGTAAGAATTTATTATCTTTTACCACTGAATTTCACTTTCAAGTGATAAATTAGCGCTTACTTTTGTCTTAGTTTATTCCTCTCAAATTCGAAATAAGATTCATACCAGTTCGTTATCATTTTAAAGAATACCAAAGCTACAATATCTTTTATATTACCTTTATTCTAAAGATTCATTCCATATATAATTTTAGAGTTTACAGGTTTTAGATTTATTCAATCTAACTTTATGATATAGTCTTACTAAGATTAGCATATAGAACAGTTACATATTACAAGCCCACTTGGACTATTATGGCAATGAAAAATGTGTTGGCTCTTACATAAATTGTGAATGTTGATGCCCGAACTCAAATACTTTCAACTTCCAATTTGAGTGTTGTACTATTTAATAAAATTGTAATATATATATATATATATATATATATATATATATATTGAAATTTCATTGCACAAAATGCGATGTTTGTATGCAGATCTTGAAGTTGGGTATGAGCCAAATATACTTCTCAATGTCACAATTTTGTCTAATATGGAGTTTTCTTCCTTTTCTCACTATACACGTCCAACATTATATTAAGAGTTGTTTGCACCTTCTATTTAGAGATTGAAGCGTCTTTCACCTATAATTGAGACAGTTGGGCAGCTTAATTTCAATTTTTTAACAGTCATTCAAGCTAACTTAATTTCGTTTTTTCTTAAAATAAGAACTTAACTGTTAATTTTAAAGTTTTATAAAATTAGCGATGGTATAACATGGGTTCAGAAATGGAATGCCTTCAATAAAACATAAAATTGGAACTCCATTAATTTTGAAGCAAAATTATAACTGTTTAAAATATAAGTTAGGGTAAAGAATTAACTTAATGTTTGGATACAACTCTAATAGCTAGAGTTAAAGATATTATACAAATTTTGAAGTACAAAAACAAAATAAATATATTAACATGAACATGATGAAGGAAGTAAGGCACTTATTCAGTATTGGAGTACAAATGTATATAGATATTGACCATAAAAGATGTGTTTTGTACATGATTTAATTTCACAACTGTTATTAATTTGATGGTGTGGACTAAAAATCCATGGCAGAAAATTATAGGAAAAACTGCAACATTGCTTTATGGTCTGCAACATTGCTTTATGGTATCTCTCAAGCATAAGATCTCTACCTTACTTTTATAAATTTATATATAGTGTCCTGTTTTCATTCTTTTAGGATCCAAAACCAGTCTGTGATTATATATTTGGAGAAGTATGTGCGAATTTGAATCTTTTATTTTGCTCTTTTCAAACTTTTAATCCATGACAGAGGTAAAGTATAAAAGCAATTGGAAATGCAGTCAAGGATCTCAAAGTAGCTCATTACAGGTGAACAACTCATTTTTCAAAGGTTTATTTTCAAATTTTCATAGTTGGTATCGATTTGTCTTTTAATTGAGTATTCTTTATCCAACTGATATTGTGATGATTATCATGTTCAATTGTGTTTTTGTATTCATGCCTATTAACAGTAAAAATTGCGAGCTTACCACATAGAAGTTGTCAAATTACTTTTCAAATTTTTAGTGTTTTAAATCACTAATTTTAGACTCTTTATTTACTGCAAATGCATAATTTTAGAGGTCGACATATAGAAACATGTATTGGAGAGAAAAAAAATACATAATTTGTATTTTATAATACGGTAGGAGAGCCATTTTGTGAATATAGGACTACTCGCTTTATACTATCAAAGATAAGCACGCTGCATTAGCCCAAAAAAAAAAAAAAAAAAAAAAAAGAGAGAAAAAAAAAAGAAAGAAAGAAAGATAAGCACGCTATAATAGTGTGGTAAGGAGTTGCAATTCATAACTTAAAACAAGTATAGTTATTTGTTATCTATGATTTGTTGTTGGGATTAGAATAATACCAATGTTCTCAGTTCAGTGCAGTGTTCTGCTCAAAATAAGTTCATTTGTGTATAAGAAAAGGAGTATACATGTCATTCATTAGACAATAAGATATTATACATACAACCAGCGAAGTCATTTTAGTGGAATACTATGATATGTAGATACGTACTTTTGATTTTCTCAGTTAGTATTGTATTGCTGTGTCTAACGAGTGTAATGTATCTGCACATAGAGCAAGGGGAGAATAAGAAGACAGAACAAGCCAAGACCCTGCTTAATTTTGGTGCTTTTGCAGTCAATGTAATTTTTTTTTACAAGTGCCTGATGAGTATGAGGAATAGTTGTATTCTTAATGGTCAGCAATTTGTTATTAAATAATATGCTTATGGACTGACACATATTATATCGTTCTTTTTCTATTGTTTCAGCAACAATCGGTTTGGGGTTTGGAGCGGCTGTCGGTGGTTTGTGCGCCTTTGTTATGGAGGAACTGGCTGTTACACATTCCAGATTGGGAGGAAGAATGATGGCTGTGAGGGTGGTCACCGCATGGTGGTCGTGTGGTTGAATCAATGCTAGACTAAAAGCGGAGCATCTATTTTTTTTTTCTTATTGCTTCATGTGCTATATGTCAAGAAAGCAAGAAGTGGAAACTATACATTTGGAAAATGAAACAAACCGAAACATTTCACGTGTAGAAGCTGCAAATGCATGTATTACTTCATCAAAAGCAATGAAAAAATGCATAGAAGCTTAAAATAGAATATGGAAATTGAAGCCCACTATCTCCCATGAAGGGTTATAAATATTTGTGATGGAACCAAAGTATGCAAAGAAAAAATGACAGTAATAAACATGCAAAATAAAGAAAGAACGTTGATGAGGCGTTGAAACTTAAAACTAATTTAATATTCATTTTTCATTTAGATATAAAGATATATAATTCAGTTATCATAAATATTTTACATCGATAACATTACCAAAACTAATTTAATATTCATTTATCTCGATAAATTTATATTTATTGTCGAATTCTGCTTTTTTACTTTAAATATCCATATTTTGACATTTTATAGTTATGTACAGCTTCATCGACTATTTCCTATCATGTTTAGATCTATGTATTTAGATTATTTATGAAATCTCAAATTTAAAGAATAATCTATATATCAGTCGTATTCGTATATGTATACATACACTTAGTAATCTATATATCAATCGTGTATGTATGTAGGGATGACAATGGGGCGGGGTAGGCGCGGGTAGTACCACCCCATCACCCACCCCATTGGGTGATTTTTTGCCCCGTGCCCGCCTCCCCATTAAACGAGTTTTAAACAAGTTGCGGGTAATGGCGGGTATCTGTTAGATTTGTTCAATTTATTTTTTTGTCGTTTATTGAATTTATTCGAAAGTATTTGGTAAAAGTAAATAAACTAGACCAATACTCAAATGCTAACCTTAAAACACCAATGCATATTTAAACAAACATCTAGAAAAGAAGAGACAACAACAGAAGTATCCATCAAAATATCAACAGCCAGTTATAAATTGTTGAGTAAAGGCATGCACACAAATATCGAACAACCAATAGCAATATTTTTTGTATTGACTATTGATAATAAATTACATTCAGTACGGGCAGGGGTACCCACGGACATGGATATCTTACTATCCGTACCCGCCCCATTAATTAATGGATATTAAAAATACCCGTTTAATTTACCCATGAATACCCGTTTAACTATCCGTTTCATGTCCATGACGGATATTATCCGCGGATAACCGTGGATACAGATTTTTTTGCCATCCCTATATGTATGTATATATGTTTATTTATGTACATGAACAATAATAACTATGTGAATTTGTAAATTAACTATAACCAGTTATGTACACAAACTATAAATTTATCATACATAACATAAAAAAATTCTATTTTTAACTTCGAATAATTCCACATAAAAATCTCTATAATCTTTTTATTGAGTCCTTTTCGATTTATTCAAATTATTTACTATTAAATCAATATATTTTAACTAATTACATAATTTCAAATTTAATACATATAAAAAAATAAGTTAAATAATATTGTTAATTCATGTATAATATTTACAATATGTTAATTTCAACTAGAATACTTGCTAATAATAGTAGTAAGAATAATAAAATTATTGTTTTCCTTCAAAGAAATATAAATTATAAACAAATATCATGTATAAACAACAACAACAATTATTATATTATATTTATTTTGCCGAATTACTATGTGTTGTATAATAAACTTCCAATTTTAACATTAAAATTTTAAAATCCATATTTTATAACATTATCGTGTGCAACGCACGGGTTACACACTCGTTATCATTGAAACATTCTTCAAAATATCATGCATAGACATCTCAACAACGCATTATTTTAAAATATCTCCACATGAGACGCATAAATTTCTAAATCAGAGCAATAACATGGCATATAGATCAAAATTTATAGAAAATAGCTGTTACTAAGAAATGAACTTTAGTATGTGAAGTTTCAAAAATGTAACATGTGACTTCTCATTGCATTGAACCCTCAAAACGTAACATATATGCACGCTATATTTTGATGGAAGATGCTCTATCACAGAATCTAAAAAGAAATATTATAGCAAGTAAAGTTTAGTTGAATAAACTTATAAAACGAAAATAAAGTAAGTGCAATATATAAATGTACATAAATGATTGATGACATTGCATGGAAGACATCAAAGAATGACATTTCTACGTAATACAAAGATGGATTGCACCAGCATCTTTCAGCTTGAACTATTGTTTATCCAATTTTTGAGGAACTGATCTAGATTCAAAATGTTCACATCTTGGACTTCATCACATCCGAATGCAACAATAAATCTTTGACATTTATCATATTCTTTTACCTTACAGTACAACTTTACATAACAAATTTTAATTGTGAGACCACGCAAATATGCTCGGGGAATCAGAGTATATAAACAATGAAATATCCAAAATTGAAAAAAATTGAACTACAATTTATCGTATGTCACTCCGTAAAGAAATCAGGTCTAACCATGGAAAGGTGTTATGACTTGCCTCTGAAGTAGCAGTGTCTACAGCTTTTCTTGATACGCTAGTGGGTGAATTAGCCATGGCAAATGTGATTTTAGACGAATTGAAGAAGTAGAGGGAGGTCAAGGATGAAAGCAATGGGGTTCAAGACTAGATGAAGTAGGTTAAGGTGTCGAATAGGGGAGGATCAGACGAGGATATTACCTGCAATGATGATAAGTAACACAGGAAAATTGAATGAAGGTAAGAGACATAATGATTGAAGAAAGACAGAAATATGAATTGATTTATTTCTCAATATCTTTGTACAGATGGATAGATATCTATTTATAGCCAATATGACAATGGCAAATTGCCACATTATCAGGAGCATAATAGCAAACACGTGATGTACATTACGGTTTTATGTATTTAGAGTGCACATGCACACTGATATGCACATGCACAAGATTCTCCTATCTCCAACTTCTCTTCTATCATTTCTATGCCATGTCTCTGATCCTCTACCACCTTGCAGGTCATGTCCAGCACCTTTACTGATGAACTATTAGTCGCAATTTGATCTGAATTTGATAATTGGGTGTTTTCCACATTACTGCACATGTTGATTAAGGATTGGTTATTACATCTCCCCTCCCTTTCAAGAATAGACCTTGTTTCAAGGTCTAGGGTTGGGAATCTTCGTATCAGTGGTCAGTAGTCCTCCCAGGTGGCCTCTTCCTCTGCCTTGCCTCTCCACTTCACCAGAATTTGTACCATAGCTTCTCCTTTTCTAAGTACCATTCTTCTATCAATAATTTTTTGTTGTACTAGTATTTCTTCATGTTCATAACTGGGAAAATCATCCTGTATTGTTATTCAATCTCCTAATTTCTTTTTCAGTTGAGAAACATGAAATACTGGATGAATTTTCACATGTGCGGGTAACTTTAGCTTATAAGCTACTGTTCCTATCTTCTCTTCAATCTGGTAGGGACCATAATACTTTGGTGATAACTTGTGAGTCCTTTGATCTCTAGCCGTGATTTTCTTATATGGTTGAAGTCTCAAATATACCCAATCATCAATGTTAAAGCGCCTTTCAGTTCTCTTTAAATCAGAGTACCTTTTCATTCTATCTTGAGATAACTTTAGACTATCTTTTAGAAATTCTATAATGATGTCCCTGTTGAACAGTGTGTCTTCTACTTGCTCTACTTCAGTAGTGTTAGGCACATATGATAATAGAGTGGGTGAATCAATTCTATATACAGCCTTGTATGGGGTAGTATTAGTAGAGGCTTTCCATGAAGAATTGTACCAGTATTCAGCAAGAGGCAGCCACTCTGCCCATTCATGTGGTTTATGGCAAATGAAACATCTTAGGTATGCTTCCAGTATTTTATTTATGATTTCAGTTTGTCCATCACTCTGTGGGTAGTATGCTGATCTTAGTTGGAGCCTGCATCCTTGCAAGTTGAATATTTCTTGCCAAAAGTGACTAGTAAACATGGCATCTCTATCACTCACAATAGATTTAGGCATCCCCATGTAATTTGAACACACCATTAAAAAAACATCTTAGCCACTTCCTTAGCTGTGTATGGATGAATTAATACAAAGAAGTGTGCATATTTGCTTAAGCGGTCTACTACCACATAAATGACAATTTTGTTGTGGCTTTTAGGTAGACTAGTGATGAAGTCCATTGAGATGTCAGTCCATATCTTCTCTGGTATTGGAAGGGGTTGAGAAGACTAGGTAGCTTGACATTTTCTGTTTTGCTTCTTTGGCAGTTATCACATTCTTTAACAAATTTTTCTATATCCTTTTTCATGTGCTTCCAATAAAAAACATGCTTTATTTTTTTTCATTATCCCTTTAATTCCAGTGTGACCACCTAGGGGAGTGGCATGATGCTCTTCAATGATTATTTGTACCCGGCTGGTTACATGATGATCAATCAAATTTTTCTTTTTGTAAAATATTAAATCATCCACTACTCGGTACTTGTTGTTGCCCATGCTCTGCTCTTTAATCTTCTTTAATAACTGAGAGTACCATTCTGCAGACAATAGTGTCTTCTTTAACTCTTGTAACCATGTAGCTTGTATAGTTGATATAGCATGATAGTGTCCATCACTTGTGTCCTCTTCTTTTCTGGATAAAGCATCTGCTACAACATTCCCCTTTCCAACTTTATACTGCACTATGTAATCAAATCCATGCAATTTTGCAAACCATTTGCTTTGTATTCTAGTGTGAATTTTCTGTGACAAAAGGTACTTGAGACTCTGGTGATCAGTTTTAATCATGAACTGTCTTTCCATCAGGTATTGAGACCATTTTCTAGTGGTAATAATTATGGCCATTAATTCTTTTTCATAAGTAGATAATGATAAATTTCTCCCCTTTAATGCCTTGCTGAGATAAGCTAATGGTTTATTATTTTGTAACAGTACAGCACCAATACCATGACCACTGGCATCACATTCTAACACAAATGGTTTGGAGAAATCTGGCATAACTAATTTTGGTGGGTTAATCAAACATTGCTTCAGTAATTCAAATGCCTGTTTGGCTTCTTCAGTCCACTGGAATGAATCCTTCTTCAGCATATTGGTGTTGATCACTAACTGATTACCTTTTAGTACCTGAAAAGTTAAACTAAGATGCTTGATATGCTCAGACATAGTCTGGCTATATATTAGTATGTCATCAAAGAATACTAATACAAATTACCTTAAGTATGGTCTAAAAATATTATTCATCAAAGACTGAAAAGTAGAAGGTGCATTCACTAACCCAAATGGCATAACAATAAATTCATAATGGCCATCATGAGTTTTAAATGTAGTTTTATGTATGTCTTTCTCACATATTCTAGTTTGATGATAGCTAGATCTAAGATTAAATTTAGTAAAATATTTTGAACCATGTAATTCATCGAAAATCATCTATTAAAGGAATTGGGTACTTATCTTTGATAGTTAAGGAATTCAAGATTTTGTAGTTAATGCACAGTCTCCAAGTTCCATTCTTTTTTTTACCATGTCTACAGGAGATGAGAATGAGCTATTACTATGCCTGATTATGCCACTTTCCAACAATTCTTTGATTATTTTTTCCAGCTCATTCTTGATGTGATGCGCATGCCTGTAGGGCTTAAGACAAACTGGGTTTACTCCAGTTTTCAAGGGTATTCTATGGTCCTACTCCCTTGAAGGGGGAAGTGTTGTTGCTGTAGAGGTTACTTCAGGAAATTTTTCTAGCAAGCTTTGAATTTCTGGAAACAATCCTGATGGGTGATCTTTAGGATTTTTAGGCTGGACTCCAATCATGGTATACATCGTAATGGCCATTTGTCCAATAGCTCTTTCTTTACTCAGAGTTTTCTTGTCAACTAATTTCACCTCATATTGTTGTACACCCTGCCATATATATGTTTTATTACTGTAATTAAATTTTACCTGTAATTTATCCAGGATGAGGGTGATCTCCACACGCTTCTTCATCCATTGGGCTCCTAAAATAATCTGGCAGCCTTCTAAAGGAAGAATTAATAGATCAACTGGCATCTTGTATCCTTGACAGTTGAGTATGACATCATAACAAACTCCTAAGGCTTTAGGTTTTCCCATTTGCTACCATAACATCATAAACTTTTGAGTTATTAATCTTGAGTTGTAAATTTTGAGCTAACCCCTTGTCTATAAAGCTGTGAGTTGACCCAGAGTCAATGAGTATATGCACCATTTTCCCTTTTGTATGGCCTTGGACTTTTATGGTTGATAGTGCAGGAATACCACAAATAGCTTGCAAAGTGATGGTGTGTGTTTCTTCTAAATTTTCTTCAGAGACGTCATTTAATTCCTGCACTTCTTCCATATTATCATCACTATCATTGAAGGACATTATGCCTTCCATAATTCCTACCTTAGGACTTTTACATTTATGTTCCCTATGCCACGGTTCCCTACATCCATAACAAATGTTTTGCCTTCTCATTTCCACAACTTCTTGTGGGGTCAACCCTTTACTTTTAGCTATTTTTTTCTAATGTAGTACCCCTTTTTTTGAATTTTGTGATGAATTTTATAATGTAGGAAAGGAGGTAGGGTTACTTTTTGGAGTAGAGAAGGTACGAGTGGACTTACCTCTCTTTGTTTTAATCCATACCCTTTCAAACATTTTAGCCAAAGATACAGGTTGTTTGAAGTTTTGTGGTCTGGAAGTCATTACATCATACCTGAGTTCTTCTTTAAGTCCACCAGTAAATCAATCTAGGAGAAATTGTAGATGTAAAGTTTCAATGGTTGCTTGTAATCCCTCGAATTTGGAGAGGTATGCAGAAACAAATGTAACTTGTTTAAGTTTGACCAAGGTTTCATAGGGTTGTTCCACATCCTCTTCATTAAATCTGATCAGAATTTCTTCCTTAAAGATAATCCACATTTGACGATCTTCTACATTCTTGATGTACCAATTGTACCATTTAAGTACATCCTTCCTTAAATAAAGAGAAGCAATTTCCACCCATATATGTTCTTTTGTCTAATGAAACTTGAAGAACTGTTCAACTTGGTTTATCCACTCAAGAACCATGTCATCCCCTTTGAACATAGGGAAGTCTACTTTGAGGTTAAGAAAAGGGGAATTTTTATGCTAAGAATTATTTTCTTGACTCACTTGGGTCTGAGTTGATGCAACTGGTAGATTAGAATGGAAGGTTAAGGGTAAGGGAATGGTATTGGTATGATTTTTTTTTGTGGACTTGCGGAAGTTGCTGGATTAACAGAAGTTGCTGGAGGATTTGTAAAAGATAACAGAGGAATTATGGGATTCATATAAGTTGATGGTGACATTCTATCAGTAGGATTTGAAGCAAGAACTCCAGTACCATTTATTTGTTGCATGGTTTGAGTAACAGATTACATCATAGTGTAAAGTCCATCCATCTTTGTGTTTTTTTGATCAGTTTTGCCATTTAACTCTCTGATTCCTTGATCTACCTTCAGAGTTAGATTATCTAAAGATTGAGCAAATTTGATACTAACATCTTCTTGTTTTCCCCAGGCATCCTCTTAATCTTGCACAAAAGTAAGGAATGATTGATGTCGATGGTGATCCGGTGACTGAGGGTCTGAATCATGCTCAGAATGGTGCTCTGATACCATTTTGTTGTGACTTGCCTTTGAAGTAGCAGTGTCTATAACTTTTCTTGATACGCTGGTGGGTGAATTAGCCATGGCAAATGCGATTTTAAACGAATTGAAGAAGTAGAGGGGGGTTAAGGATGAAAGCAATGGGGTTCAAGACTAGATTAAGTAGGTTAAGGTGTCGAATAAGGGAGGATCAGATGAGGATATCACCTGCAATAATGATAAGTAACACAAGAAAATTGAATAAAGGTAAGAGGCACAAGGTTTGAAAAAAGACAGAAATATGAATTGTTTTATTTCTCAATATCATTATACAGATGGATAGCTATCTATTTATAGCCAACATGACAATGACAAATTGCCATATTATCAGGAGCATAATAGCAAACGCGTGATGTACATTAGGGTTTTATGTATTTAGAGTGCACGTGCACACTGATATGCATATGCACAAACTTCTCCCATCTCCGACGTATCTTCTATCATTTATGTGCCATGTCTCTGATCCTCTACCACCTTGCAGGTCATGTCCAGCACCTTTGCTGATGAACTATTAGCCGCAATTTAATCAAAATTTGATAATTGGGTGTTTTCCCACACTACTGCACATGCTGATTAAGGACTGGTTATTACAAAAGGATATAGGATAGACGCGCCAAATAGGGTGTATAGGGATTCTCACCGCTTACTGAAACATTTTAAACCTAATGAAGGTTGGATGTATTGAGTTGCTCACCTGGATTGAAGCTGATGCCAATCGAATCAGGTAGAGCATTGCTAGTATGAAAAGCTCCGTGGAATAAACACCGACTGAAGAATAATATGACTGTATGAGTAATCTAACATTGAGAGTTTGATGAATTCAAATACTAAAATAAAAACTCCATCTGAAGAAAAGGCATAAAGAGGAAACTTAATACGAAAACAGTTGGATCAGGTCAACGTGAACTGAGGAAGAGCAAATTTTCCAAAAGATAGCGAAAAGGGAAAATGCATAGAGGGCGGCGTAAAATATTTTTGTACCACGGTTTTGAGAATTCCTTTTAAAAGATCCAAGCGGTCATCGAAGAGTTTTGTACGGGTATGCTAATGTAAGGTTAGGATTGAAAAGCTGTACATGTGGAGGCTTGTGAATTTTTCAGTAAACTGGAACTGAAAGGTCTCCCAAGAAAGATTGTGCTTTGATATTATATAACAGATATGAAATATTGATAGGAATTAAAAATGTTTTGTGTGTGTGTGTGTATGTATATATATATATATATATATATATATATATATATATATATATATATATATATATATATTATCTAAAGAGAATTAAGAAGGGAACCGACAATTTTCTAGATTTAATAAGAGAACAAACAAATTTTCTACTTTATTATTGTTTATTAATGTAAACCCGTGCTTTGCGCACGGGCTATAGAGTTTTTTTGTTTTTAGATTAGTAATCTATCTTTGTTCTAATTATACATTCAGTTCATTTTTCTTTACTAAGATTTCTCCTCATCCTATAAAATAGATTTTAACTAGCATAAACAATTTTGCATATAATACTGTGTAAAACAAATAGTCCATCTTTGTTTGTTTGAAATAATTATCAAAACAGTTTGTTTTGTTTGCTTATGTGGATTTTTTAAATTGCACGTATTGTTAACTTTAATGCAAACACGTGCTACATAAAATGTTACCCTACATTTTAGCCTGACTACCAAAAGAAGTCCTTGCCCGCGTTGCTCGATCCATCACATGGTTAAATGACCCAAAAGTGTCGTTAAAATATCCGGGAATCAAACGCAGATGGAGTCATTCAAGTCTAGTCACTAGGTATGTTGAAACACCTCAAAGTAGTCAAGTAATTCAGGATCGGTATACATCATCCATCATTTCTTGTATCCCGAAGCCTCTACACCAATTTCATACACACGAATCCCTACCAAATTCATCTTCTAGGCTTAGAAGTCCCTCCACAAATGTGTTTCCCGGCCTCTCACCATCTCGTATCCCCGCTTCCATCCATTTTTGTATCCCTACAGAACAACTTCCATGATCTGTACAAATGGTTTCGAATCACAAGTACGAGATCCAGCAGAATGTCAGGATAGGTATAAGGAACTTTGTACAATGGGATAAAAAATTAACTAAGCAGAATGATTTAGAACTTCAAGAAGAAGGCAAGAAATTAGCTAGGTATCTCGAGATACGTACCGATCCCGGAATACGAAAAATGGTGGGAATGTTCCCACCAGCCTCCTTTTCTATATTTTCCCACCTGCTCCTTCCTGCTATAAATACCCTGCTTAAGATTGGAGAAAAGAGTTGGAATTTTGCTCACTTGACGCTCTTGGAAGAAAATATTGAACTTTGCACTCCATAACCTACCTTTGCACTACGGGAAGAAGAGATCTACCTCTTTTTTGAAGACTTGACTTTTGGACTACGATTGGCAACAGTAACAGAAGAAATTAGGTGTAACCACCCAAGGAAATTCGATGCTCGAATTTCTACAATAATACATAATCATGTATACACTTGCCAAAACTCAAGTATCAAAATCCCAAATAGTAAATAGGAAGAAATTAGAGGGTTAGAACAAGAAAGAAGTGTTAGAATAGAAGAAGATGAAGAATATAAACACTACAGAATTAGAGAAAGAAAGAATCTCACAGCGGAACAAATAAAATATAATATATCAAAACTCTTTACTCAAAAGAAAATTGTATATATATATGATTATACAATCAGAGTATACAACAATATCACATTATAAAATCTGTTATATACAATACACACAGCGGAAATAAAATAATACCGAAAAATACGGGAATACTTCTCGACTTCAGCTTTTCTCCTGAAGCTCCAAGTAACATAACCTGGAAAATATACTCGATCCAACCCGAGCACATTTTTTAGCAAGGAAAAATAAACCCGAGTTAGTTTGGAATACTTTAAATAACTTGCTTAACATTAGAAAATCTTTCAAAATATTGGAACTCTCGTAAGACATGACCACAAATAAACATGGAATGTGTTTTTATCTTACAATAACCAAATCACTTTTTATATCAAAATCCATTGGTATTATAAAAATTCCTATCAAACTACAAATAAAATCGGAACATAATTGGAAAGCTTGCATCTCACTTTCCAACATAGTTGGTATACATCAAAAACATATGGCTCTTGTTGGAGTTTTGATTTCCAACATGACAAGGTACGAGACCACCACCCGATCATTGTTCTCTAGAGAGGAGACAATGAGGTTCAACAAGAACATCCTACTACCTGTCCACACATTCAACATGAGTGTACCGAATATATTATCACCAACGGTTAGGCCGAACAAATCATTTTCCGTAAGATACAAAAATGACAGAAGAACAAATGAATTTTTTTTGGATGGTGATAATGCACCCTTATGAGAATGACCCACAAAGCCATGTTGCCTGCCCGATTTCTGCCATTTCCCGGGTTATGAGGCTTGAGGTCTTAATTACCTTTAAAAAATCATATCATTGTTTACTTTGAGTGTCACATTGTCAGATCAATCAAATCACTAATTGACATCCACAAATATACTCTAGGTGTTAAGCTAAAAGAATTTTCCTTAATCGCCACCAATTGGTATATTTGTAAAAGTCAACGTATGTGATTCTAAGGATATACACTGTCGGACATTCGTCCATACAAGTCATCTAGGAGCAGGATGAACCGAAGGCACTCTTTTTCCATATCCTATATAGGAATTACCTTGAGGATCAATAGCGAGTAGTCCTTACAATCAAAAGATTTCAATCACGACATAATCACTATTAAAATATCTCTAACTGAAATTTAGAGAAATTCATCAAGTAGTTCTTCTGCTTAGGATGATCAACGGTCTTCAATGCTCCATCTTTATAAGCACCCCTACAAGTTAGTTCTGAATGCAAAGTCGTTTCGAATTGGTTTTGGGTCTATTTACCATCTAGGTCTCTTCGAACTAACATGCTAAAAAGTCACCTACGGAATTCATTAGTTCGGGTTTTTAACTATCAACGCAAAAACGGTACAGATCAGTAGTTTCGCAGCTCAGGCCCTTTTTATTTAAAACCATTTTATCGATTTAAGATCGGTTCTAAAAATTATCATAACAAATCTCTTTTGTTTTCGTTTGTTGGAAACAATAACTAACAATTTTCCTTTTAGAATAAACATCTTCTAAAACTCATCTCTTTATTTCCTTTATCTTGAAAATATCGTTATAATTTAACCAAATCCCCTTGTATTTCCTTTACTTTGGAAATATTGATATATTTACTTAACCAAGCAATATGAATCTTATTACTAGTCTTATATGTGGGTCGAAACGATATCATATGACACATTGCTTATAATATAACCCCAAACAGTTTATTTAACTTCCAAACTTTTTAGATTAAAGTTAACAATACAGCTTATGGAAATATTGATTTAATTTCCAATATACGTTTCCGTCTAATAACTAATATAACTTCTTATTTCATCTTTTTTAAATTCCAAGCATTTACTTATTTCATTAAATAAGTGTAGTTATAAAACAAATTATTTCATTACTTTGAAAACAACGACATTTACTTAACCATATGGTATAAGTACGTTCGCAAGTCATATCTAGTCCAAATAATGTCATGTAATATATTGTTTATTATAAAACCCAATAGTTTTACTATATTTTCTTAAACCTTGAAAATAAAGTTGCAATATTATTTCTCATATGTAAATAATAAATTATTTCCAACATCTTATCTTTGCAAACTAGTACCAATCCTCGGGTAATCCAGAAATCGTTCAAGTTGGGGTATCCTATTTACTCTCGGACCCTGATCGACAACTCTCGTATCTTAAGGTAGATAAAAGTTTGTAATTCAAAAACTGATATTAATAATAATATTATATTATTTCATTTACTATTCTATTTAAATATGATTTTGCAATCCATTACTTATAACTGAAAAATCTCTTTTACTTAATTATATTATTAAGTGAACCTTTCCTAAGCATTTAACTTTTAGCCTTAAAAATCTCTTTAGTATAGTTCATTATAACTTGGATTGTTTACATAATCCATTTATCAGATCTTTACCCAAAACCATTAAGTTTTTATTGTATAAACTAAATTTGGATTCTATTACTAGAAATCCATTTACAAAATTCCTTTACCCAAATTCATTTAGCATCTTTTCTTAACACTTTTGGAAACCTCACGTTGATTAACATCATTTTAACTTAATACCATTATTAAATAAATATTTATTTAAGCTCATCACCTAGCTTTAAATTTCTTTATAAATCTTATTTATAAAACTTGGATTTCATTACAAAATCCCTTTTTTCAATCCTATTATAACATTTAATTAAATCTCATTACAATATCGATTAATTTTTAAATGAATATTAATTTAAAAATGTGACACTTTAATTATTATTAATTAGATAATAATCAACTTCGATGTTAACTAAAGTAAAAGTAGTTACTTCATTATTAACTAAAATAAATTAGTTAATTCCTTTTTAAAATCTTATTAAAATAATAATTAACTTCATTAATAGTAAACAACCTCAATAATTATCTCTAAACATCATTAATTAAAATATTAAATAACTTTTCTTATTTTTTATTAAATTAAAACCACTATTTGTCAAAAACTATTACTAATAGATTAATTGATAACAAATTAATCTAATAACCAGTTTTAGTGAAATAGTTGACTTAGTCAACTTGAAGCATCAGTTAACTTACTAACGGATTTCAATCCTTCCTCTTAGTTTAATTAATAAATTAATTAATTTAATAATATCGCTTAATTCTTCCTTAAAAACAATTATTCCAAATTATTAACCTTTCGGCTAACTTTTGACTTCCTTAGTTATTAAAAACATGTAAACCACTTTATTATTATTGTATAAAACCCTATAAATAATGATTTATTTATTAAACAGCTATTTTATATAACTTACAAAAATATAATTGGAAATATTTCTTTTGTTTATAAAATAAATTTTTATAGCTTTAATTACGTCAAGTCTCTTGACGACGTATCAACATCTTAAAATGATGATTTTAGGTCATCTGCTACCAATCACTTATCAATACTATCAATTGATTGAAACACAATGACTGTTGAATTTTAAATTCGACGATCAATAATCAATATTCAAACAAGATTTAATGTTACTGGGGTCAAACAGTTCATATATGAATAATATAAAATCAAATATCAACAAGAATATTTGAGGAATTCAGTTGGATCCCTCCAACCTATTTTTTCCCTTCATCACAGCTCATTATAACATTTAAATATGTATATGGAACATATATTCTAATCTAATGCATTTAACATGACGAAAATATAATTAATGTCAACCTCCAACCAATAAACAAACCGAAATCATCTATAGCATGCAAGCATCCAATTTATACTATCAATGAAGAATTATAATTATATGAATTAATCACATCATATGATTCCAGATTGTGCGAGAGTTAACTCATATTTCGTTCAGTCGATGATTTCAAGTCATTATATCTAAATTTAAACAAGTGTTTAAAATTTGATAAAATTCCATAATCTCCAAATCTTTCCAAAATAGTTCCTACGAGTAGCCTTCGTCAAAGCAATTCCAACGCAACTAGTTTCGTCCGAATCTGATATCGTATGAAAGAGTTATACACTTTTCAAAATTATACTTGATTTAAAATACATATAATTAACTAAACTATTAATAAGGCTAAGTTTGTCTCAGGTCCCTAAACGGTTTGAAAATTAGGATCACATCCAGTCAAACTTTTCATATAAATTAGGCCCCTATTTTTTGCAAAATCATCAAAAAATCTCGTAAATTCATAATTAAATAAAAAACGTAAACATCATAAAATTCAGGCGTTAAAACCAAAAAAAAAACACATCAAAAAACAAAAAACAACGAATCTCCGGTTTACTGCATCAAAGGATGCGTGTATTTGTAGTTGTTGCATACATGTATGCAACTATTGTAGTTATGCATCCTTCTTAACTTTTATGCATACATGTATGCATATAATGCAGAATAAATGCATACATTTCTGCAACAATTCGTAGTCCATGCATGTTAGTTCATCTTTATTTGCATACAAGTATGCAATAAAACTCAATAATTGCATACATGTATGCAATAATTCATGCAAAATTTTCAACATAAACTCTGCATGTATTGTTACATACATGTACGCAATAAACTCAATAATTGCATACATGTATGCAACAATTCATGTAGATTTTTCTATAGAAACACTGCATGAATTGTTGATATATGTATGCAACAATTCAGTTTTATTGCATAGATGTATGCAAAAAAAATTTGTTTTTTTAGATTTCTTCTAAGAATATTTGCAATTTTATGATTTTTATTATAGTGCAGCGCATAATTTTCTTTGAAAAACACGTAACTACCAAAAATAGGGACCCGCATTGTAACGAAAGATTGAGGATGATGCTGTTATAATTTTGAACAGTTTTATGGATGTCACATTGAATTTCGCTATTTATTAATAAACATTTAATTATCCTTTAATTAACGTTATAATCCTCCTTCCTTCATTCAAAGAACCGAGATCTGCTAACTTCCTCCACCATTAACACCACTTTGCCATCACGTTCTTCCTCTCCAAGGCATGGAAAAATAAAAGACCTTCACCATCCGACTTAGCACGCAAAAACCTATCTCACCCTCGCCTTAATGTCGAACTCGAACACACCTCCTCTATCGTGTTGAACAACCCATCCTACGCACTACAATAAACAAGTACGGCCTCCCTTGGCTCGAATCTCCTCTAAACTCCGGCACCCACCTTGCCACACCACCATGAACTAACCTGCGCTACCCAGTAGGCTTCTGCCCCTCCCCTAGCTCTTCTACAGCTCATGCAGCTTATCGAACCCATCACAACCCATGCCGTGATAATTTCCAACGACCAACTTTTATGTCGAGCTTGAAATAACGATGTAGACTTGGAGAGGGGGCCAACTTGAGTGCATTTGATCAAAAAATCACACATTTTCATATAGTTTTGGATTTTATATATGTTTTCAAAGATCGGTTGTTTGGTTTGTTTCGAATGAAGAACTAGGAACATAAGGCTTTGGTTGTTTTCATTTTATAGTTGTTGTGTTGAAAACGAAGGCAGATAAGACATTTATTTTTTTATTTCGGCATTGAAATGCTTGACTAAGAACAAAATAAGCATGTGCTGAGATTTTGTTTAGAGATTCGGATAAAGACTTGCACATGTTTTAGCTGAGATTTTGCCATGTAAAATTTTGTTCGATATATATAAGTTGCTAAGATTGGTAAAGTATTTTCATGTGCCTTGATTTGGTTTTGCTGAGGTAAAGATATGAAATATTTTTAAGCCAAGATTTTTATGTTTTCAGATAAGATTTGGTAGCGATTTTATATGATTTGAAAACGACAATCAGAAAACAACCCTTATTTTATAAAATACCTCGTGGTTCCGGAATCTAATCGAAACATTGTGACTGACATTTTTAGGTTTTAATTATTATTATTTTAAATACACTGGAACAAGTTTCAAGGTTTAATTCGAACATATGGAAAAGCTATAGATTTATATTCAATGATTTAAATCAATTTTAATTAAATTATTTCTGAGCGTTCTTAATACGCACAGCCAAATGGTAACTCCAAGCATTACAGAATTCAAAAAATGATAATAATACATTATTCTGTATCCAATGGAACTAGTATCATCAAATTTCGAGGTCTTTTGAAAATTGGCTGTTTTTATACGTTAATTTAAAATGATAAAATATAGATTGGTTTCAAAATAATCAAATTTATTGATAATAAATTATTTTCAAATATATTCAAACAGAATTTTATATAACTTCAAAATAAACTATTAAATTTTAAACTCTACATTTTGAATTCTAAGTTAAATCGGTATTCTATTTATTGAATATCCTTTTATTTTATTAAATAAATCGTTATGGTTTATAAACAATTCTATAGCTACTTTCTGAAAATTTGATTTTGACATAACTCAAAATATACAAGATGAAATCTTGATTTTTCTCTTTCATTAAAAAATTACAATCCAATGAATCAAGATAATTCTTGTTTCAAAGAATTCCGACTTATATTGGATCATGTATATTCAATTGAAGTTCAAATCGTAAAAATGCGAACTACCGCGATGTCGCGAGCTCGTTTTAATTAAATTAAGTATAAATTCAAACATTATTTAACAAATAAATTCTTATAAAAATCATTTTATATTTCCAATATAACATTTAAAATCAATTTTAAATGTCCAACTTAATGGCTAAAAATTTGGGACGTTATATTCCTCCCTCCTTAAAAAAAATTCGTCTCAGAAATTACTAAGGCAGGAAAAAATGCTACTAACCGATTAACTTTTCACAAATCCAATTAGTTAAACACTTTCATTCCACCTTTTGAATTTCTAGTTCCAACCGATCCAATTAGTTTTAATCAAAATACCAATTCATCTTTTTATTACCAAAAATTTTCAATTTTTTTTAACATTTTAAATTTTTGAAAAAATTTCGGCAGAGTCTCCCCTGTACGGAGGGACTTCCGCAATATAACAAGAGAGATAAATATGTATACATCGACCCACACAATCAGTATATACAATTCATATACCAAGTTTTATATTTTTGCGTAGGCGTACCTTATATGAGCGTTAAGCAATAAGTTATCAGTAAGTTCGCTTAATTAGCATGCTGCTATAGCTCAACTAGATCCAGTTAGCTCCAGAACTCATTTGAACACATTCAAAGGTGAATTGCTCCTACACTTGTTCTTAACTCAGATGAAATTAATTAGTTCTATAATCATGCAAAACATTCAGATTATCCATTTCAATCTATTTTATATATTATTTAATAATCAATTTCTTAGCAGTCAATTTTGGATACGTAAATTGAGTTCTTTATATTCCATTCAAATCAACATTGGTGTATTTGGTTGATTACTAGTATTATATTAATTTAAAATTTTATTTTTTTACCTCTTTATAAAATGTACTGGGCAGTTGACATAATGTAAAAAATAATTTAATAATCGATTACAAATACGTGCTCTCATATACATACATATATATATGTGTGTATATATATATATATATATATATATATATATAACACATACACACACTCAAACTTAATCTTGGGTATTACTAACCCCATCTCTATTGAGTAATGCCACAGAGCCAAGTTTATTCCTAAGCCTTATGCTATCATACCATTGTACTGACCCAAGGAAATTCGATGCTCGAATTTCAACAATAATACATAATCTTGTATTCACTTGCCAAAACTCAAGTATCGAAAACCCAGATAGTTAATATAAAGAAGTTAGAGGTTGAGAAAAATAAAGAAGGAAATGTTAGAATAGAAGAAGAAGAAGAATACAAATACTACATAATTAGAGAAGGAAAGAATCTCACACCGGAACGAATAAAATATAATATGTCAAAACTCTTTACTCAAAAGAAAACTGTATAAATATTATTATACAATCGGAGTGCACAACAAGATCAGACTATAAAATTTGATATATATAATACACACAGCGAAAATAAAATAATACCAGAAAATACGGGAATATGTCTCCACTCCGGCATCTCTCCTGAAGCTCCAAGTAACCAAACCTAGAAAATATTCTCGGTTTTATCCGAGCACATTTTAAAGCAAAGAAAAATCAACCCGGATCGGTTTGGAATACTTTTAGTGATAAATTTCAATTACATACAACTTTATTAACTTTAGAAAATACTTTGAAAGAATAAAAATCTCGTAAGACACGACAACACATAAACATAGGATGTGTTTTTACCTTACGATAACCAAATCACTTATTATATCAATATCCAGTGGTATTATAATAATGTTTACCAAATTACAAATGAAATAGAGATATAGCCGAAAAGCTAGCACCTCACTTTGCAACATATTTGGCATACATCTAAAGTATATGGCTCGCATTGGTGTTTGGATTTCCAATATGACAAGGTATGTGTAACAAACCGGAAATTCTAAACCAATTTAAAAATTTTATTTTAGCAATTTTAATAGATTTTAATATTTAAAATAATATATTTTATATAATAATGACTAAAAATTTATTTAAATCGAAGTTAGAACATATAAATTTATTTTAATTATAAAACGAGCCTGAAATGGCATAGTAGTTTCAACATCACAAACAACATATAATACAGTCAATTTAAATCGTCCATGGTCCGTGGACGAGGAAAGTGATCTAACATGCACCATATATAGTTTATAATAACTAAATTGATAAAAATCTACACTGGCAATTCTTTATATTTTTCAGTTTGGAAAATAAATAAATAAATAAACAACTGTGCAGAATTTTTAGTGAGGAGTTATCACCTTTGGTTTCCACCCCGCCAGTTTTATTTCTGAACAGTTTGGATTTTCCCGAAATTCCAACGCAATCTTTTTCACGCTGTTCATAGTAAAAATCACATTTTTAATACGATGTTATTTAAATAAAAATCATATTTTATTTCAACTCTATATATATAAAGTATATTTTTTGTGCAGTGAAAGATCATTTTTTTCTATACAATGAAAAATCATTCTCTTCTATACAATGAAATCATATTTTTATATTTTAAAACCTTGCTATTCTCATTTTTAAAACAATGGTATTTTCATTTTTAAAACGATGACATTTTTATCTTTTTAAAACAAAGACATTTTATTTTTAAAACAAAGACATTTTATTTAAAACAATGCTTTATTTTTCTTTTCAAAACAATTCTATTTTTATATTTAGAAAAACAATTCTATCTCATTATAAAAATCACGTTTTTATTTCAAAGTTATATATAAAACCCATAATTTTATTTTAAAGTTATATAAAAACCATATTTTTATTTTAAGCCATTTCTAATTTATAAACAATGTGATTTTTATTTTAAAAACAATGCGATTTTTATTTTAAAAACAATGATATATGTATGTGTGTGTGTATATATATATATGTTCCAACACTATTTTTCTTTTCAAAAACAATGCGATTTTATATTTTCAAAAACTCTTTTTTTTTAAAACAACAAGATCCTTTTTGTTTTTAAAACAATAATCCTTTTTATTTTTAAAATAATTGCATTTTTTTATCAATAATATTTGAGGTTTCACATATATTAAAATCAATATAAATATTAACTAATAATATCATTAGTGTTAATCACCTTTAATCATGTTTTAATATAATATTGTGTCTTCCTCTTCGTTCCATTTTGCTGATGCTTTCTACAAAATCCGACATCAAAACCCAATTAGTGTTCCAAACCGCCACCTCAACACATCATCGGACCACCATCCACCCCCACGCCGTGCACCGCCTTCGCGCCACCTCCTAGCCTCCTCATCTTCGCCAAACTTGATTTCCCAGATCGCCCAGAAAAAGGGCTCAAACGACGCATCGCACAGCGCAAAATTTGGCTACCCCGATCCCTTAATTTCAATCATAACCGTTGAATCGATTCATCTTGTTGAGCTTAACATTTTATCCATTGGAAATTTTGGAATTTATTGAATCGATTTCAAGTTTGAGAGGAGGGAAAATGGGAGCTTTTGGATCATTGGTTTGAATTGGAGGCGTGTAACGACCCGAATTTTTGACCGTTCAAATCGACAATAAACCCCACATGTCGACCCAAAGAAATCATAAATACCGGCAACTATTGGGAAAGAAGAAAAAGATGAAAGAAGAGAAAAAATAACAGAGTTCTCACAGCGGAAAGGCAACATATAACAAATAACTAACAGTTTAAACAGTTGAAATACATACGTTTGTCTATACCATACAACGATTATCAGAGTTACATATATAGATCTCTACATAGCACAACGGAAATAAAATGCAGTGGAAATACTTATATATATAGTAGATATATACCAACTCTTCGTCTTCATCTTCCAAGCTATAGAAATCTTCGCTAACTGCAACGTCTGCTGACCCGGGTGTATTGCATAAAAAGAAAACACAACAAACACTTGGATCAGCACTAAATCATTCTCATATTAGTCAAATTAAAACATGAATTAACTTGAGTGTCATGGGTGCAGTAACTCAAGAGATGTTACGGGATTTTTCCATCTCTCGAGGATCCGTCAAACTAATAAATACATAGTAATACACTATTATGATAGTGTCTACCCAGTAAAGTAAATATTATAAAAATAACGTAAGCGGGATTACCATATTACCCTTATGCCATTTACAGGCATCAACAGTCTATACAGTACCGTAAATTCATTATACTGGTGTTATCAGAGGGCACTCCATAGAAGGCAACGCTAAATCAAAATCGTATGGGGCTCGATATGGATTAATATGACAAGGCACTCAAGGCAATGCCCAGGGTAGGATTCTACCAATTGCACTCCCGGACCGGTGGTAACGCATAGCAGCCACTACCGCCCACCTCGAAACACACTCCCAAAATCATAAATGGGCCCAAATCATCATCATCATCATCATCATAGTCATAGGAATAGTATCGAAGAAGTGTGTCCGATCAAAGGTGCTACCTCAATTAGTCACGGTATAGCTCCTGTTTTAGTCATTTCAATTCTGACCCAAGGTCAGGGCTATTATGTCATCGTTTACCTCTTTCGATTAAATAATTGCCTCCAAGTCATCATATACCGTTCTGGATACGTCAAAACGTTCACAGTTGTCAAAGTGGTATCGACACTGACAGAGAGTATGTCTTATGTCGACTTCGGTCTCTTTAACAACCAACGCTTACATCTTTTACATCGGTCGGTTCTTTTACATTTCTCAAAGGTTCGCTTTCATATCAAAATATCATATTCTGTTTCGAACCAAATCTATATTCAATAGAATATGATTTCGTATCAAAATATCATAAATCATACCAAACCGATTATATTCTAAATTAGAATATATTTCCTTATCCTTATATTATAATCATATAATATTTCATCTCAAAAATTCAAATTATTCCAAATTGATTTATGTTCGAAATCCATTCATATTCAAATACAATATATACTTTCGTAACCTATTTCAAATTCCTTAGGAAATAAATTTATATTCAAGTAGAATATAATTCACACTGCCATATGGTCATTGGTTTAGAAATCGATTCTTATTCAAAGAGGATGAAACTTGTCTTAACTCCATTTGAGCAATGATTTTAGATCGAGCATTTCCGTTCGGAAGAGTTTATACTTATAAAAATGTAAATTTTGAAAGATAGATATTCATAAAGAAAACCTTTATATAAATAATATATATATATATATGGTATCATAGTTAGAATATAATGAGATAAATTTTAAAACACTATATATATATATATATAAATTAAATGATTACTAAATAATTTAAATCATATAATATAAGAAAATTTGTTATAATAAAAATAGCTATAGATAAAAGTAAATAAGTAAATTCTTGAAGAAAGGATAGTTATTTGAAATCAAAGGTGTAAATATATGTATATAAGAAAAATTCTTTAACTAAAATTTACTCTTTCTTCCAAACTTCAATACTTGAATCTAAACTCCGGTCTTAATGGAGTTTCCTAACTCAAAGGACTTTTTTCAAATCCCATTTCAACCCATTTCAATTCAAGAATTAAAAACCATACTCGTATTAAGTTTTGAAACCAATTTCCGAGTATCATTGATTATCTTTTCTTCCAATGTTAAATTCAATTAGAATTTATTAAATCTGAATCGGTCTAATCCTTGAAAATCCAGAATCCCAATAATTTAAATCTTTACCCTTCAAAATTCACTTTGGAAAATTTACTTAATCATTTCAAATAACATTTAAGATTTGAATCTTTAGAGGAAAAATAAACTTTCGAAATCGACACATTTCTTTAAATGAAATTTCCATTAATAAAATTTCAAATATTAAAAATCATTTAAACAACCTATGCCTATATATAATTTGCTACCCTATAGCCAAATTATTTTCAAATTTAATTTTTCGATATTTAGGGATGGATATATCATTTCAATCCAAATCAGGGTCACAAAGATTTATCATTTCACTCTGTGTTCTTAATTTATTTCAAATCGATCAACCCCGGGTTGATTCAATGCCCATAACATCAAGGGTAAAATTGGGATTAATCGTCAAATGAGCATACAACATCATGTACTGAATGACCGAACAATTCAAGCAATATTCATCCAGTAATCAAATCAACCAAGGCATCCATCACAACCATTTTATTCCATGGTAAATATTAAGTCATGTAACTAGTTAACAGGTGTCAGGATTTTTTTCTAACTAGAAATTTAAATTAAATTCAAATAACTAATTATCGATTTGTCACATGTAACACACTTGCACGCCAAATTTAAGCAACCGTTCACCAATCAAACACAACCATGCAACCAACTTATATCACAATTTAATTCGATAAATATGGAAAAAATTCAGTTACTCGTGAGCAAAAAATCACTCACCTTTGCGTCCTAAGTTGATTGTACGTCCAATTAAAGGCCAAAATTTGACAGTCTTCAAACGCAGCCAAACCAGTGCCAAAACGTCCGCAATCTCGCCACGATCCCAATGCAACAAACCGTGCGTAAAACCGAGTTAAAACGAGAAAGTTATCAGCGTTTTACTATTGGAATTCTAAATTATATAAAATAAAAATAAAAATCCTCACCAAATCTCTCCTCGCCACATCAGCAAGCTTCTCTCCCACTCATCTCCTTCATGCTACAGTGACCCACCGTGAAAAAGAACCCAAAACATGCTGCACTTTGGCCGTCCACCCCTCGCGATTCCGACCACCGTACATCCTGAGACTACCCCCTTATGGCTAGCTCCTGCCGTGGCGCATCTTCCTAAGGCCCGGCCACCAAGTCCGGTGGACCCCAGTTGTCCCAGCGACGCAAAACCCAAAACGAATTTTCTTCCTTCTCCGATGAAATTTCGGCTACACTCTCCACGATAAGACCTCCGACTACCACCAACAACATCCTATCGATCTCCTCTACAATACCCATATCGTCAATTCGCCGATTAGAGGCTCGATCTAAAAGCCCCAAATTTACACTTAGGGTTTCGAGATTTCAACACTTCGACCAGAAATTTCGGCACTACCGTTCACTGCACGTCAAAACTAACCACACCAGCAGCTTCTATCATTGAGAGCTTCGATTCGGTAGATAGTACGATAGGGTTTGTGGAGTTTTTATTTTTCAAGTTTGAATTTTTACTTCTAGGGTTTTGGAGATTTGTTTCAGCCATTACGGAGAAAATTTTCAATGATAAAACGTACATATGGTGAGAATGAGCTGATGGGTGTTAGTGGGTTTTATTTATATATAATTATAAGGCCCAAATATGAGAATTACCCAATTATCCCTTTAAAATGATCTCGTTCACATTTTCTCTCGTACGATCAAACGGTAAGTCAGATTGTAACGCAAATTGAAACCCTACCATAATTCATCGTTACGAATCCAATGGTGCCAGTTTCGTCGAATTCCGAGACAGTCGCCAAAACAGTTAAATTTTACAGTTAATTAGTCGATAAAATATTCAATTTCTCATTTAACTGGTTTAATTCAAATTAAATATTGATAAAAATTCCATTTTAATCAAATTATAAATTAAATAAATTCTATAAATTTATTTCACACATTTAAAATCTTAATTTGATTATTTGAATCTTTGATTTGAATTTCAGTTATTATTTCCCAACTTAGAATTCTCCGTTTATCCAATTAAATTTTAATTTCCATTATAAACTAAATAACTCAAATTTATTAAATAAATAAAATATAAATTTTCAAATTGCACCATTTCTAAATTAAAAATCTATTTATATTCCATTTAAATAATCATCATCATTATAATCAACAAAATTTGATTTTTATCCAATATTATTCTATTTTATTTATTTAAAATTTGAAAATTAAATATACAAAAAAATATGGGATGTTACATTCTCCCCCACTTAGAAATCTTTTCGTCCTCGAAAAGAGAAAGAAATAAGGTATTAAACAAATCATAATTTCAAATTTATACTTGTAAAATAGCATTTAAAAGATAAGTTGTATATAGTAATAAAATCTCATAAATTTTTCTAACTCCCGAAATCACAAAAAAATTCGGTAGCATCTCCTTTGCACGGAGAGGTCCGAAAAATCACAACATATATAAAAATGCAAACATTCATCTCATCATTCGATGTGGCATCCCAAAAAAAAATGGGGAAAACAAAATATAAAGCCACAAAACCATGTAACATAAGTACGTACCTCCTTTAGCATTTATTTGCAAATTTTATTTACCTTAGCAATTTATTATTTAGCGCAAGCGAGCTCCAGCGCGTAGCGCGGCTTCCTTACACCTGCTACGTACTCTCATACGCATAAGGATTAAATATATATAGTATATATAGCAATGTATACAACTTATACAACATATTTTGAACATTTCAACAACAAAACCAACATGTTAACAATAGGCCAACAAACAAATCAACGATTATCATCCCATAAATTATGGAATTTGACTAAAACACACTAGGAAAAAGTTTTAACATTTGCTTCAGGCTTTTCGAACTGTCCGGATTAGTTGAATTCAGATAATTCGTTCAAAAGTTATGATCGTTTTAGTGAAAGTGAACGCTTCAGCCCGTACACACAAAATTGCAGACCCGAGTTGTTCAACCCAGCTTTTAACCCCGTAAACATAAAAATTTCAACAAGCATATTAAGGAAAAGTTTTAGTTCAAACTCTGGCCTTTCCGAATTGTACTTGCATGTTAAAATTCGACGTTCCGTTAGGAAGTTATGATCAAAACAATATCGGTATATGCTTCAGATTTTTATTTTTCTGCGCCTACAACTACGAATAAAACTTGTGTTTCAGCTTAGTAAACTTAGGAATTTGTCATGGCTTTATAAATGAAAGCTCAGCTTCTAAGGTTTCCGAAAGTCCAGAATCGTCGAATTCCGATCATCCCTTCAAAAATTATGGCTGTTTTATTTTTAGCTTATCGACTATTTCATATTTACATAAACATTGATTTATTTCATTTCAATTTCAAATTTTCCGATTCAAAAATTTAAGCCAGTTTTAACCCTCTAAATGGATTTTTCCCTCGATTGTGTTCGAATATGTTTTACCCTTTCTTGCTTATGTATACTCATGTTCATTTCAACTTATTCATTCCAAGCATTGGTTGAATTTCTTTCCACTTACTTACATTCCATTATCATTTATTTATCCATATCCAATTAGCTATTCATTGGAATAAATTATGATTTTATTCATTCTAATTATCTAAGTTCATCCTGATTCCCTTTTTATTCGTTTATATTTGGTTTAAATCGACCAATTCCCATTTCTCGTGTTTACCTTGCTTATTTTACTTCATCCGATTTAATTGAATTCATTTAAATTTCCAAGTCTTTTGGTATTCTAATTAAATAAATTAGACTTCAGGTTTTTATTTGCTATACCTATTTCATATTTCCAATCCCATTTTATTTCATTTCCTCATTCGGATCTATATAAATGGATCAAGGTTAGCTACGGTTCTATGTAAACCGTTCTATTTCATCTTGTTTATTAAATTTCATTGCTTGCTTTTCCATTTCTCGTTAATAGGAATCAATTTCACTTGGTCAACCCAATTATCTATATTGGTTCTAGATCAACTTATTTTATTTCTCTAAGTTGATTTCATTTTACTAAATCCATCCAGCATAGATTAGATTCACTTTCATATCACATTTCGACATCTCAAATTCCAAACTTAGATTTCGCTTATTATTATTTTAATTCGAACAAACCAAATTTTACTTGCATCTTTTTTTTTTTGCACTTCTATTCATCTAAACATTTTCACGTATTCCTATTTCAATTTAGATTAAGGTTTATTCCTTTACTCAATCCATAAATTTGACTTCCATGTTCCTAATTGAATTAAGGGTTGTTCACATAACACGAATAAAGTATTTACATTCCATTCATTTTATTTCCTCTCAATAATTCACATTTTATCAATGATATAAATTTCTTTCAACTCCTATCGACCAAAATTAGAATTCTTTAACTTGTTATCCCCCAGGCTTAAGCATTTCAACGACCACTTCTTTAATACTTAAGTCAATTACCTGGTTTCAAAAATCAAAATTCTAAAATATCGATTAACCTTAGTACATGAGTTAATATTATTAGTTAATATGAACTTAAAATGCTTGATTCTGGATTCCTAAACCAAGTTTTAAAATAATCTATGTGCTTATAAAATTTTATAGGAAACATGTCATATAAAAATTTAAATCCAAGTCTTTAATTAACAAAAACATATTTTTTTAAAAGTACATTGAATTTAAATTTCAACCTTATATAACATGTTCTAATACTCTTATAAAATTTTATACCATAGGAAATCAAATTCAAAAATTCTTTTCAAACTAGTAATGAAAGTACGAAGTGGTCTCCCCTACTTAGATGCTTCAGAATAAACATTGATAATGCATGCACTCATTAATGACATCGTTTCTAAGGTCCAAGAAGGGGATTATACCCACTTTGAAAAATCTTTGAAACCATTTCTTTTTCAAAACAGCCACATATAATAATATATACATATATATATTCCAAAAATCTTGGCAAATCTATTTTTTCCAAGTACCGAAATCAAATTCTGAAGTTCATTTCTACCCTATTTCCAAGATATATTTACCCGATTGTCTTTTATATCTTATATTTTCAAATCCTTTAAACCATTTGAACTTGTCTTTGCCATTGAATTTATTATTTAATCAACCATACTAGATAATACTTAATATTATTGCCTACTAATAACGAATGCATATGCACTTAAAACTAGTACTATTATATTTAATATATTTCAAACATAATTGAAAACCATATTATGTCAACCATTCTATTCGATTATTTAGAGATTCCTATCGATTTTATGGCGTCCTATAGACCAACCAAAATCCCCAAATATTCAGTAGAACGAGTCAACACGATATAAAACCAATTTATATCAAAAATACAAGTACGCTCTCTCATATATACAATCAACTCATTTTTGGCGTTTCTAACCCATCTCTAATGAGTAAATTCCCAAACAGAGCCAAAGTTATCGCTAACCAACGCTCTGATACCAAATATAATGACCCAAATTTTTGACCATTCAAATCGACAATAAACCACACAGGTCGACCCAAACAAATCATAAATACCGGCAATTATTGGGAAAGAAGAAAAAGATGAAAGAAGAGAAAAACAATAACAGATTTCTCACAGCGGAAAGGCAACATATAATAAATAACTAACAGTTTAGACAGTTGAAATACATACATTTGTCTATACCATACAACGATTATTAGAGTTACATATATAGATCTCTACATAGCACAGTGGAAATAAAATGCAACGGAAACACTTATATATAAAGTAGATATATACCAACTCTTCGTCTTCATCTTCCAAGCTATAGAAATCTTCGCTAACTGCAACGTCTGCTGACCCGGGCGTATTGCATAAAAAGAAAACACAACAAACACTCGGATCGGCACTAAATCATTCTCATATTAGTCAAATCAAAACATGAATTAACTTGACTGTCATGGGTGCAGTAACTCAAGAGATGTTATGGTATTTTTCCATCTCTCGAGGATCCGTTAAACTAATACATACATAGTAATACGCTATTATGATAGTTTCTAACCATTAAAGTAAATATTATAAAAGCAGCGTAAGCGTGATTACCATATTACCCTTACGTCGTTTACAGACATCAACAGTCTATACGGTACCGTAAATTCACCGTACTGGTGTTATCAGAGGGCACTCCATAGAAGGCAATGCTAAATCAAAATCGTATGGGGCTCGATATGGATCAATATGACAAGGCACTCGAGGCAATGCCCAGGGTAGGATTCTACCAATTGCACTCCCGGACCGGTGGTAACACATAGCAACCACTACCGCCCACCTCGGAACACACTCCCAAAATCATAAATGAGCCCTAATCATCATCATCATCATAGTCATAGGAATTGTATTGAAGAAGTGTGTCCGATCAAAGGTGCTACCTCAATTAGTCACGATATAGCTCCTGTTTTATTCATTTCAATTCTGACCCGAAGGTCAGGGCTATTACGTCATCGTTTACCTCTTTCAATTAAATAATTGCCTCCAAGTCATCATATACCATTCTGGATACGTCAAAACGTTCACAGTTGTCAAAGTGGTATCGACATTGACAGAGAGTATGCCTTATGTCGACTCCAGTCTCTTTAACAACCAACGCTTACATCTTTCACATCGGATGATTCTCTTACATTTCTCAAAGTTCGCTTTCATATCAAAATATAATATTCTGTTTGGAACCAAATCTATATTCAATATAATATAATTTTATATCAAAATATCATAAATCATACCAAACCGATTATATTCTAAATTAGAATATATTCCCTTATCCTTATATTATAATCATAAAATATTTTAAAATCGACTTATATTCAAATAGAATATGTTTCATCTCAAAATTCAAATTATTCCAAATTGATTTATGTTCGAAATCCATTCATATTCAAATAGAATATATACTTTCGTAACCCATTTCAAATTCCTTAGGAGATAAACTTATATTCGAGTAGAATATAATTTACTCTCCCAAATGGTCATTGGTTTAGAAATTGATTCTTATTCAAAGAGGTTGAAACTTGTCTCAACTCCATTTGAGCAATGATTTTAGATCCAGCATTTCCGTTCGGAAGAAATTTATACTTATAAAAATGTAAATTTTAAAAGATAGATCTTCATAAAGAAAACCTTTATATAAATAATATATATATGATATCATAGTTTGAATAGGATGGGATAAAATTTAAAACACTATATATATATATGTATATATATAAATTAAATGTTTACTAAATAATTTAAATCATATAATATAAGAAAATTTGTTATAATAAAAATAGTTATAGATAAAAGTAAATAGGTAAATTCTTGAAGAGAGGATAGTTATTTGAAATCAAACGGTGTAAATATATACATATAAGAAAAATTATTTAACTAAAATTTACTCTTTCTTCCAAACTTCAATACTTGAATCTAAACTCCAGTCTCAATGGAGTTGCCTAACTCAAATGACTTATTTCAAATCCCATTTCAACCCATTTCAATTCAAGAATTAAAAATCATACCCGTATTAAGTTTTGAAACCAATTTCCGAGTATCATTGATTATCTTTTCTTCCAATGTTAAATTCAATAAGAATTTATTAAATTTGAGTCTGTCCAATCCTTGAAAATCCAAAATCCCAAAAATTTAAATCTTTAACCTTCAAAATTCACTTTGGAAAATTTACCTAATCATTTCAAATAACGTTTAAGATTTAAATCTTTAAAGGAAGAATAAACTTTCGAAATCGACACATTCTTTTAAATGAAATTTCAATTAATAAAATTTCAAATATTAAAAATCATTTAACCAACCGATGCCCATATATAATTTGGTAACCTATGGCCAAGTGATTTTTAAATTTAATTTTTCGATATATAGGGATGGATTTATCATTTCAATCCAAATCAGGATCATAGAGATTTATGATTTCACTCTGTGTTCTTAATTTATTTCAAATCGATTAACCCCGGGTTGATTCTAGTGAATATTAGGCTCACGTCCCTATTTTGAAACTTAATTAGGCTCACATCCGGTCATAAACTTAATATAAATTAGGTCCCTGTTTTCAAAACTTATAAAATAATAATTAAAAAAAATAAAAAAAATTCGTAAATTAGTAATAAAATAAATTATGCATTATACAAAAACTTCAGTTCAAAAAACAACAAAAATAATGTCAGAAAGAAGAAAACAGCAAAAAAACAGAAAAAACTGCAGTTAAATGCATAATATTATGCACCTTTTTAACTTTTTTGCATGCATATATGCAATTAACTGCAATTCTTCCAGCGGATAGATTTAACTTAATATTTCAGTTCATTTTTATTTGCATCCAAATGTGCAAATTTCTCAAAAAAATGCACACATGTGTGCAACATTTTTATAGGATAAAAGTAGGGACCTAATTTATATATATAAAAAAAAGATTTGAAAATTTTAAACCCGCCCATTATTTTATTACTTCCGCCTTTTTTATTTTTTTTTAACAAAAAAGTACGTTCCTTCATAAAAAAAATAAAAAAAATTCTAAAATACGGAAATAATTTCAGGATTCTACGGAAATAAAAAAAAATAGTTGCATACATTTACGCAATTATTACTAATAATTGCATATATGTATGCAACTTTTCCGTAAGCTGTGTTCGGTTTGAAAATTTGAAACTAAACCTGCACAAATGTGTGCAAATATTGGGTATATTTGCACACATATAAGCATATTTTTGTATAAATAAAAATCAACGAAGATGTATGTAGTGAAAAATATGCACGGATGTATGCAGGAAAATGATATATGTGCATACTATTATGCATTTAACTGGAAATTTCGTTTTTTTTTTTCTGTTTTTTTGATTTTTGACGCCTTATTTGATGGTTTTTTGTTCTGAATTTTTTAGTGTTTACATGTTTTATTTAAATACGAATTTACGTGATTTTTTTATATTTTTTTATATTTTTTATGACTTTTCAAAAAATAGGGACCTAATTTACAATAAGTTTATGATCGGGTTTTTCTTATATTTTGAAACTTAATAGGGACCTCTAAAAAACGCACCCTTGATTCAATGCCCATAACATCAAGGGTAAAATTGGGATTAATTGTCAAATGAGCATACAACATCATGTACTGAATGACAGAACAATTCAAGCAATATTCATACAGTAATCAAAGCAACCAAGGCATCCATCACAACCATTTTATTCCGTGGTAAATATTAAGTCATGTAACTGGTTAACAGGTGTCAGGATTTTTTTTCTAACTAGAAATTTTAATTAAATTTAAATAACTAATTATCGATTTTCATTGCATGTAACACACTTGCACGTCAAATTTAAGCAACCATTCACCAATCAAACACAACCATGCAGCCAACTTATTTCACAATTTAATTTGATAAATATGGGAAAAATTCAGTTATTCGTGAGCGAAAAATCACTCACCCTTGCGTCCTTAGTTGATCGTACGTCCAATTAAAGGCCAAAATTTGACTTTCTTCAAACGCAGCCAAACCTGTGCCAAAACATCTGCATTCTCTCCACGATCCCAAAGCAACAAACCGTGTGTAAAACCGAGTTAAAACAAGAAAGTTATCAGCGTTTTACTATTGGAATTCTAAATTATATAAAATTAAAAATAAAAATCCTCACCAAATCTCTCCTCGCCATGTCAGCAGGTTTCTCTCCCGCTTATCTCCTTCATGCTATAGTAACCCACCGTGAAAAAGAACCCAAAAAATGCCGCAGTTTGACCGTCCACCCCTCGCGATTCCGACAACCGTACATCCTGAGACCACCCCCTACGGCTAGCTCCTGTCCTGGCGCATCTTCCCAAGGCCCGACCACCAAGTCCAATGGACCCCAGTTGTCCCGACAACGAAATAACCAATACAACTTTTCTGCCTTCTCCGATGAAATTTCGGCTACACTCTCCACGATAAGACCTCCGACTACCACCAACAACATCCTATCGATCTCCTCTACAATACCCATATTGTCAATTCGCCGATTAGAGCCTCGATCAAAAAGCCCCAAATTTACATTTAGGGTTTCGAGATTTCAAAACTTTGACTAGAAATTCCGGCACTACCGTTCACTGCATGTCAAAACTAACCACATCAGCAGCTTCGTATCATTGAGAGCTTCGATTCGGTAGATAATACGATAGGGTTTGTGGAGTTTTTATTTTTCAAGTGTGAATTTTTACTTCTAGGGTTTTGGAGATTTGTTTCAGCCATTACGGAGAAAATTTTCAAGGATAAAACGTACGTATGGTGAGAATGAGCTGATGGGTGTTAAGTGGGTTTTATTTATAAATAATTATATGGCCCAAATATGAGAAATACCCAATTATCCCTTTAAAATGATCTCGTTCACATTTTATCTCGCACGATCAAACGGTAAGTCGGATTGTAACGCAAATTGAAACCCTACCATAATTCATCGTTACGGATCCAATGGAGCCAATTTCGTCGAATTCCGAGACAGTTGCCAAAACAGTTAAATTTTACAGTTAATTAGTCGATAAAATATTCAATTTCTTATTTAACTGGTTTGATTCAAATTAAATATTGATAAAATTTCCATTTAAATCAAATTATAACTTAAATAAATTCTATAAATTTATTTCACACATTTTATATCTTAATTTGATTATTTTAATCTTTGATTTGAATTTCAGTTATTATTTCCCAACTTAGAATTCTCCATTTATCCAGTTAAATTTGAATTTCGATTATAAACTAAATAACTCAAATTTATTAAATAAATAAAATATAAATTTTCAAATTGCACCAATTCTAAGTATAAACTAAATTAAAAATCTATTTATACTCCATTCAAATAATCATCATCATTATAATCGACAAAATTTGATTTTTATCTAATATTATTCTATTTTATTTATTTAAAATTTGAAAATTAAATATACAAAAAATATGGGATGTTATAAGGCGGCTGGTCAGATTGGGGCTAGGGTTTGAGTGGATGCCTTTTTATAGCATATTTTTATATATTATTTAATTTTTAACTCTACTAATTACTCCTTAATGAATTTTTTTTACGTCTGAACTCCAAATCAAACCCAACGATTATCGCCTCTAACCAAATACCCCCGTTCTGTACATAATGGGATATGTTTCACAAGCCAATTCGACGGTTTCGATCAGTTTTTCTCAAAATTAAAATATAAATCAATATATTGAATTTTAAATGTACATTTTAATTTATCGGGGCCACAAACTGACTCCAAAAATTCTCGAAAAATAAATTTAGCTATATTTCGATGATACGGTCCTAAAGAATTAATTCGTCAAATTTGGAGACCGTTTGAAAAATGGCCATTTTCTGGTCGATCCAATTCAACTAAAGTTGACCAAATACGTTTTAATTTACCGCACTCACATATTAATTCCAAAAATTATGAAAATTGGAACTAGCAATAATTTGACATTCCGGATCCAACAAAAGTGGTCTCGTCGCAGACGGAGGTCGTTTTTAAAATGGCTATATATTATATTAACGTATATATAAAAATTTAATAGTGACTATTCTGAATTTTAAACTGGGCATAACTTTCAATTCACACTATGAAATCTAGATTTTTCACATTCATTAGAAAGATATAATCAGACAGATTCAAAAATTCTGGTCTCACTGAAATCCGATTTATTTTGAATCTTGAACATTCATTTGAAATCTGAAATCGGATTTTCAAACTACCGCGCCATTTCAGGCTTATTTTATAATTAAAATAAATTTATATGTTCTAACTTCGATTTAAATAAATTTTTAGTCGTTATTATTTAAAATAAATTATTTTATATATTGAAATCCATTAAAATTGCTAAAATAAAAAATTTTAATTGGTTCAGAATTTCCGGGTTTTTTTGTTTGAGTAGGACGGATATGTAGTGTGAAACTACACAGCCGATTAAATATTAAAATATATATAGCCCAGTTGACAAGCCCAACTGGTGGCCCATTTACCGATTACATAAGAGTGATAATTATATAATAGTTCAAACCAAAACAAACATTACATCAGAAGCTAGAACACCCCCAAAACGCAGATAGAGAAATATGCAAATTATACATAAGCCAAAAGAAGACATAGCAGAATAACATGCTAACACAGACAACCATGAATAGATTACTGCAAATGTGGACTTGAATCGCCATGGTTAGAACCCACAGACTCCACTGGACTATTGATTGCTGGCAGAGCAAGCATGAAGCTGGCAGAGGAAGAAGCCAGACCTGACCAGGAGTTAAAACAGAATATTATAAGATTGCATAGACTCTTAAATCTCTTCGGAGGTTTATTAAATATCACATCGTTCCTTTCTTTCCAAATACTCCAACAAAATATTGCTAAAAAGGAGTCCAGTGCAGCATTTGCATCATTAAACTCCCAATGATCAAACACTGAATGAATTTTAGGAACAAAGCCAAGCAGATAAGAACCAATGGTTGCAAGAACCGGGAAAGAGTATTTACAATCAAAGAAAAGATGATCAATAGTCTCCATATGGTTAGAGCAAAGAGCACAACGAGAATCCTCAATCAAGTTAAGTCTATACAGTTTAGCTCTTGTATTGATTTTTCCATGAATCAAACACCAGTTGAAGAAAAGAACCTTTGGAGTAAGAGTAATTTTCCAGATTCTAGAAAAAGAGAATAATCTTCTAGAGAAATTCAAACAATTATACACTGAAGCAACAGAAAAACCTCTCTTTGGTGATAAAGCCCAAAAATGGCAATCAGGAGAGAGGGAAGGTTGTGTGTGAGAAATCAGGTTTGCAGCAAGAAGAAAATTATCTAGTACTCTTGCATTAAAAAAGGTTGAAGGGCACAAAGATGAGGGACCAATATGCAACAGATTAGCTACAGAGGAAAATTCATTGGAAATGAAAGGAAAAAGCTTGAAAAAAGGGAATATGTCCATGCCAAATATCATACCAGAATAAACAAGATTCACCATTTCCCAGATTGACATGAAACAGATTTTTAATGCGAGGAATACAAGATAAAACCCCAGACCAGAAGGGAGAAGGCTTAACAGAAGGAAGAGAATGTAAGACTAAATGAGAATTATTGGAATAGTAGAGAGTAAGGACCCAATCTTTCCATAAGAAAGAACCAGGAGTAACTGCACGCCATAACCATTTTGATAGAAGAGCCATATTGAAGTTAGAAAGTTTAATAATGCTTAAACCCCCCTGATTAATATTTAAGCAAACAGTTTGCTAGTTGACCAGTTTCTTGACGTTATTGCCATCCCATAGAAAAGAACTCCTAATTGAGTCAATTTTTGAAATTACCCATTTAGGGAGTTTATGAATAGTCCTCCAATATGTTGGTAAAGCAGATAATACAGCTTTAACCAACACTAAACGACCAACAAAGGATAAGGTATTAGCTTTCCAAGAATATAATCTCTGTTCAATTTTATGAATGAGAGGCAACCAATCAGATTTATGAAGTTTAGTGGGTCTTAGGGGAATTCCTAAATACTGAATGGGGAACCTGTGAATCGAGCGGTTTAAAATGGATGAAATTGAAGGGCCAAGATGATCAGCATTGCCTAACATTATGATTGAACTTTTGGAAAAATTAATAGAAAACCAGAAATGAGCTCAAAAGTATAAAGCACAACTTTAAGAAAATGAATATGATTCAAATTAGGAGGGGAAAAGATAATTGTGTCATTTGCAAATTGGATGTTGGAAGAAATTAAAGAGGAATTTGGAAGATGAATCCCATCAAAGAGATTGGTGGTTGTTACTCTTTTGATCATTTGATTGAATACATCCGCAACCAACACAAATATGAGGGGAGATGAGGGATCTCCCTGTCTCAAACCCCTGTTGGATTTAAATAAACTCCCAATATTGCCGTTGATCGAAATCGATGAATGACTTGTCTAAAGAATATAATCAATCCAATTACACCAACGCTGAGAGAATCCTCTGTGTTTGAACATTTGCAAAATAAATTCCCAATTAACAAAGTCAAATGCATTTGAAAAATCTAATTTGAGGAGTACACCAGGTGTTTTAGAATTGTAACAATAAGAGATTACCTCTTGAGTAGCTGCAATACAATCGAAAATGTTGCGTCCAAGAATGAAAGCTAATTGCTCAGCTTCGACAAGATCAGAGATAACGGATTAAAGGAAATTCGCAAGAGTTTAGGTGATAATCTTAAAAGTGGTGTTGAGCAAACTGATGGGACGAAAATCGGAAAGAGAGCTAGCACCAGAGAATTTGGGGAGAAGCACAATATTAACATGATTTAGCCGAGATATGTGGCTATGGTTTTCATAAAAATCATTGCACATGGCCATGATATCTGTTTTCACAATGGCCCAAAAGGATTTAAAGAATGAAGGCCCAAATCCATCAGGCCCAGGGGCTTTGTCATCATTCATGTCACTTAAAGCAGCCCAAACTTCATTTTCAGAGAAAGGTTAGTCAATAGAAATAGAAGCTGGAGAAGGATAAAGAGAATACCAATCAACAAGAGGGGATTCAAAGGTTGATTTCCCAAGAGTTGATCGATAATAGTTTGAAAAAAGGAGAAGAATATCGTCGGAATTCGAATAGATTTGATTTTCATGAGATATTTCCGGAATGCAGGAAGCACGTCTTCTTCCATTTGCAATTCTATGAAAGTAAGCTGAATTTCTATCTCCTTCTTTTAACCATTTAGCCTTAGATCTCTGTTTCCAACCAATTTCTTCTTGTTTAAACAATCTATCCAATTCAGACTCCAGATTTTTCAAAGTGACAGTTTCCTCCTCATTGAGAGGACGAGACTCTTCAAGGATATTGAGATCTAGAATAGCATCTTGAATATTAGAAATTAGGGTACGAATAGACCCCCAAACTATTTTGGCCCATGGTTTTATCAATTTTCTCAAAGATCTCAATTTAAGGACAACATTATGGGTAGCTGATTGAGATTGGATAGGATAATCCCAAGCCTTTTGAATGAACTCCTTAAAAGTTCGTTCTACTAACCATAATCTCTCAAATCTAAATGAATGTTGGAATAAGGGAGGGAACCCAAATCAAGAACAATAGGGCAATGGTCAGAGATGATAGAAGCAAGACCAGAAACAAAGGATAGGGGATAAATTTCTTCCCAGGCTGCATTAAACAAAAATATGTCAAGTTTAGCAAGAGAAGGATTCATTCTATGAATTTCCGGATTGTTACAATCTCCCCTACTTAAAATATTTTCGTCCTAAAAAAGGAACGAAGCTGAAAGTTGTTTAACTAACCAACTCTACTTTCAACTCTAATCAATTTTCAATTCAGTTCAATATTTGGTTCAACTTGGCCAAATTTACCATTTATTTTCTTATTGGTTTTATCATTCCAATATTTATTAGTTGAACTAATAACCCCACATCGCAACCAGCAATCAACTAGTTGATTAGCTTTTCAAAGATTTAACTTTAATACACAATCAAAATCATATTTTTAGTATCAAATCACATCAATAAACTCTAACTAAGTTTTGGTTTTCACACCAGTCAACTGGAAACATATAGATATCCCACTTTCGAAACTCGAACACAAATACGGATGATGGAGCTCCATCATCAGAATTATCTCCGGGCGAATAGAGTGTGTTTCTATATCTATCCAGTATATTAAAACTTTTAATATACGTTAATTACGCGTATATTCAAAATTTTCATATACTCGATTATCCAAATTAAAATAAAATAATATACTCAAATACGTAATTTTAGATTAAATTTTCAAAGCTAAATTTGTTTTTTTCTTTTTAAAATGAATACTCTTCAAACTCGTTCTAGGGCATTACTAACCCTATCTCTAACGAGTTATTCCTATAGGATGCTACTGATCTTATCTCTGATGAAATCTTTTGTTTGGTTCTGACTTGTGTTGTTCTCGAGCTCTGTAAACTAAAGCTCTGATACCAAATGAAATGACTGAAACTTCCCCGTAAAGGAAAGTCCGGACTGAATTGAGAATATGACAAATCAGAACAAAAACAGAAGAACATTTCATTGCTTATTACAATAATTACATTAGAGTACAAGAATATATCAGAGTACAAATAAATATTACAAATTGGAAATACAATATCAGAGATTTAAATTACAAAGCAGCGGAAAAATAATACATAACACAATTGGAAGAAATACACGGATATAGAGCTTCCCGAATATAGCTTCAGCTATAAATCCAGGATCCTGGAAAAGAAATATCTGCAAAACCAAAACTACTAGCCGCTCGTGTGGAAAATAAGGGCACCTAGAGTTTAGGTTGAAAAAATAAACTCTAGGTCAGTAATGGGACTGGTGTGAGAACTAAAACTGCTGTTAATCTTTAATTTAAAAGTTGGAAATCATGGGACCACGCCGTATAACATGGAACGAGTTTACTCCACATGAATCTTAGTTTCAGAATAAAACAACGCAACACTTTTTGGAAAACTGAACCTATTATAAGACTCAGGTCCCATCACACAATGCAACACAAGCCGGAGGATAGAGTTTTACCTTATAATATCCAAATATGCTTGATACATATAAAATAAATTATTTTGATATTACTATAAGTATATAGTGTCAAAATCAGCTTCAAATATAAATGTATCAATCATAGATGGCATAGTACCCCATCCTACTATGTCACCATACTAGTTCTACAATTAAAATCAAAAAGTCGTGTATTGGAAATTGGATTTCCTTCATGAGTCGAGGCTAGAGATGATCTCCTCACCGATTCTAGACACTCTAGCAAATGCCTCATGGTCGGATGCTAGCGAACCCTTAGATCCTGCAGCGCCGGTCCACAAATACTTTAGTGGATTAGTTATGCATGAACACACGTTTCCCGGTCCTATAGAACCTATCACTTGGCCAGTAGCGAACAATATCCGAGGTGCCTCATTCCATTATCCACATAAGTAAGAATGTCTGGGCCCCATACCATGACACCACCTGTAGCTAGTAAGAAACGTTGTGCACTCCCTACGTTCCCTTACCCCGTTTTTGACTCATGCCGGGTGTGAGGCTCGCGAAGTTACGTTATACGCAAAGCTATGCTAATTAAAGTTGTGCTTTGATCATCAACCACAAGACTTTGCTTCTCAACAAAAGTCTTGATCATTTGCATCTTGGTATGCCACACTGACAATTCACACCATACAATTGATGTCTATCTATATAACATCTAGGCTCGTATGTCTCAGAGAAGGGTGTTAAGCAAGAGAATAAATTCTCCGCCACCAAACAGATATATATTTAATAGAAATCAATTAGCACAGAATGAAATCCAATGTCAGAAACACACCATTTACAAGTCCGTTCTGGGTCTGAACGAAACCGGAGGCACTTATTTCTCGTCCCATATATCCAATACAGGAAAGAGGTCATCGCATATCCGTTGATCTCCAAGTACGTCTGGACGATCACCACTTATTACCTTGTCTTGGGTGTACAGCCCAATCAAGACATCAGTAATCATCCAAACGACATTAGTTCATGTGTTGAATAATATATATTTTTGAACAATAAAAATAGTTATGTAGTAAAACGCCTTTTTGATCGATCGAGTTATTCACTTTTGTAACACCCCGTATTTCTGTTAATATTAATGTTCACAAATTAAAGAATAACTAATCTGAGATGTGAGAATTAAGGGAAATGGGTTGTGCCATTGTGTTCTTCCGGAATTCTGGTTGAGATAGAGTCCGATTTTGCGTGAATTGGACTTCGTATGAAGAAATTATGGCCTTCGGAAGTTTCAGAAAATTCAAAACAGATTTCAGAAAATTCAAATTTTAGAGTCAAACAAGCTAGGTGAGAAAATTCCCGCCAGGGCCAGGTCGACCATGGGGTCGACCTGGGGGTCGTCCTACCCTGACCAGGTTGACCATATGGTTGACCTGGGGTCGACCTACCCCCCCCCCCCTCGGCAGATTTTATTTATGACCTTTTAATGACCGTGTGCTGACTCATTAGGGTTTTTGATCTGCTCTGATTAGCTGGGATTAATTCTGGGTTGAACGGATGGCCTAAACTAATCCTAAACTCTATAAAAACACCTATATACTCAAACCCTAAAATCAAAATAAAATTAGACTCATGGCCTCCATGCCGTCACCTTGCAACTCAGAATATCCACTACCAATTAGAGAGGAAGAAAGCTAATCAAATTCAATTCTTTTCAACTCTAACAACGAATCTTCTTCAAAGGAAAGCTAATACAACTTTAGAACTCAGAACTCAGAATTCAAGACCTTCTTTGAGTTGTGAGTTTGATTTCTTTAATAAAATAATTAGCAATTTAATTGGATTAAGTTATGATGTGAATTATTGACCGCATGTTATAATTATGTTGTAAAATTGTGATGTTATCAAACATGTTGTAAATTCTATGATGTTATGTTGTGATCATATACGTTGTAAAGTTACGATGCTATCATCTATGTTGTAATTCTATGATTGGCTTATGTATAATCAAATCATCATGTTGTTCGTATGCCAGTTAAGTTATGTTGATTCATATGATAAATCATATGTATGTATGCAAGTTAGATATTGATTTAGACATGAATCATATGCATGTTAGTGAAAATTATGTATAACCTTACATGTTTCATGACATCTATTTTAGATTTAAAGTTAGGCTATGACATGTGTGAGTTATATGCTCAATTCTACATGCTAGTTTACATGTTTAGATGTAAGTTTACACCATTGTTATGTTGCATAAATCACATATGCATGTTTATATAAATATATGAGTTTGGAATATGAATCATGTTATGCAAGTTTGTGGTTATTGCTTATGCAAGTTTACACCTTTAGATTTGGATCTATGACATATGTCGTTTTATGCAAGTTATAACTTTGGCCTATGCACGTTTTAGATGTAGAACATCATTCACACATGCAAGTTCACCCCTTATGTATAGATCTAGTTTTATCTATATGTATGTTGTGATGTTTTCTCTTTATTCTATGAGTTAGACTATTCGAGTCTAACGTATATTTTACGTTAAAAGAACGAACGTACAACGTGGGGCAATGGGATAATATTAAAATATTTAATATTGAGAATTGGCATTTTATGTCTTAAATGGCACAAAACTAATTTGTGATGAAAATAGGTATGATTTTACATACCATAAATAGATGGACATAAGTGAGTCAATTATGGATAGAGTTAAATTTGGAATTGATTGATAATTTGAATAGGGAAATTAACTCAAATTGGGGAATGATTAATTAGGAATAGTTAATCGTCTAAGACACGAGGTTAGGCTCTTTTGTGGTGTAAGACTGCCTGGAACCGCCTAGCAAATCCAGCTGCCGCAAATGCCACTCTAGTGTGGGAGGTCTTATGCATAAATTAAATACATAACAATTGTAAAGACACGAGGTTAGGCTCGTTCGTGGTGTAAGGCTGCCCGGACCCGCCCGGCAAATCCAGCTGCCACAAATGCCAGTCTAATGTGGGAGGTTTGTATAAGGTTACGGTCTTAATGAATTAAGAAACACTTAACCAGATAAACATGTAGTGGGACATGAGGGGGTTAAGTGGGTGCCTTAGGTGGCATGTGGAATCTAGTGAGGGCCTTGGGTGGCATTTGAAAGTCGATTAGAAATACTTAACCAAAATTGAAACATGTAAGTGAACATGAATAAGAAGAGGGTTAAGTGGGATGTACTAGAGGGGACCAAGCTTAGGTGGATAGCTTGTGTCAAGTAATGGGGGCCCGTTTCAACCAGTAACCCATACGTATCTTTGTGGGCTCGACCCAAGTCGAGGATGGGACACGCATACTAGGCTAGAATGTAAGAGGCCAAAATGGGTTAGCGGTGGCAACGCAAGTCCAACGGGTTCATATGCATGTGTGGGCCCGGGCTGGTAGGTAAGACGTTGTTGCATCGTGTAGTGTAAGACGTGCATCATTGGTGGTATCGGGTTGCCACTTTGGGAAGTGATACATCCCACTATGGGGCAACACGGGTATCTACGAGTTAGGGAGCCGATCGCATGGGGGTAGTGGGTACACCTAGTGGAGATAGGGGCAGGCGGCGTGTAACGCCCCACCTCCGCTAGGGTCACTCAAAAAGGGAATGAACTAGTTTTGGTGGAGTACTTTCTAGGTAAACATACACAGAGATATCACAAGGCAGAACATAAATAAAGCAGCGGTAGAAATTAAAAACCAGATTTTTATTACTTTCAAGAAAAGTGTCAAAACCCCATATATCCAAGGTACAAATTATTCCATTACATCAAGTTCCAAATAAAGAAGCATAAACTTAAGATAACAAAAGTAAATTATTCCCCATAAATAGCAGAAGCTTCCATAACATAGCTCAAGATCAAACCGTACATGAACTGTCAGAAAGCAAGCTAAATCCAAGCTAAGAGCTAGTGTTTCCTCCCTAAGAACCTGTGGGGGGGGGACGAAATAAAAAGAGGCGAAAGAAAAAGGGTCAGTCATAAGATAGGTAAGCCCTAGTGACTTTCAGTATAAAAACTAGTAAAGGTAACATGACATGTGAAAACTGGAGTTAAACATAAGGATGATAACAGGACTGATATGATAATTAAGATAACAAGATAAGTCAAGTCTAGCATCGCATATTCAAGATTTTCTGCACAAACTGTACTAGTGTTCTAACCCATGTCAAGTGTTAATCATGAAATGATCCCTTGGCCCAGTATCATGAAGTGACCCATTACGGGGTCTTACGGTACGATCTACTAATCGATCGGCTCCCTACAAGTTCTATCTCGTCATGTGTCTGTGTCATACGGCCCTATCCTGAAATGTAGTCACCTGTGCTAGGTCCACCATAGGGTGTTTCAAGCCCTATGGCGCCAACCACCGACACGAATCAAGCATGCACAGTGTAAACCTACGGGTGCCCAATGCCTGCTTTTTCAACTCAGGACTACGTGCACGACTATAGTCCGCCTGAACCTACAATGGCGCACCTACTCAGCCGTCGTTCTGGTCGCTTACAATCAGCCCAGTAATCGTGCCCCACCCTACCTAGTCCCAGGGTATCGTGATACATCTAAGTGGGTTACTACTGAAAAGGACCGCGTAACTAGGGTTTCTAATGGGTTAAGTGTTGTCATTCAAATTCGTGACTTAACCCTATCCAAATCATGTATCAGGTTGGTTAAGTGTGTTCAAGCGGTTCATGAATTAACCCTATCAAATCATCGTGTCAAGTTGGTTAAGTATATTCAAGTGGTCCATGACTTAACCCTATCATGTGGCATTAATTCATTAATGCACCCCAACCTCTCACATTAGACTAATTATTGTGGTCATTGGATTTGCCGGGCGGTTCTGGGAAGATTTACACCACAACATAGTCTAACCTCGGGTTTTACATGCGATATGACCAACTACTCACATTGGATCCTATTGTTTGCAGTCACTGGATTTGCCGGGCGGTTCCGGGCAGATTTATACTGCAAACTCAACCCAACCTCCAGTTGGCCATTTTCAAATTCATTCTAAGTGTCATGTCCAGATTCAAGCTTTTGAGTCTAAAATCATGTCAAGTTTTCAGGTCATGTTTCATGTCAAATCGTGTCAAGTTCATGTCCATATCCAGGTTCGAGTTATAACAACGTTCATGTTCAAGTTCAAAGCCAATTCATGTTTTACCTAACCTACCCAAACCGTATTGCCATCGCAAGTAAACTCGAATTGATACAAATAAATCTAATTAGGGAATAACATAAGAAGGGACGGGTATAAGGTGGCAAAAAGTGATTACTAGCATAGCATGGTATAACTTGAGATAAATGATTATAACATTATTGGCATATTTAATATTGGCCTCAAACATAAAGATTCCAAATCTAGCAAAATAAGGTACTAGTCAAGATAACAGTTGACATAAGGTGATAGTATAGTCATGGTAATGGTTGACATAAGATGATAGTCATAAACTTGTGACTAATAGCAGATTCAACATTAGGCATGATAATATAAGGGTTTTTTTCCTTTTTGATTTACAACATGAATAGGCCCCAAATCAATGTCATAGTAATATACCCAAAAGTCAAGATCCAAGATGAACAAGAATGGATGTAAAACAGTCATCATACACAGGTCCAATTTATATTTGCAACATGTTCATATTGGATTTATAGTTTAAATCTAAAAGTAACTGGGGCTTACAGATCGTGGTTCGAGAATTAGAAAAAGAAAGTCGATGTTGAATCTTTATATGCTTAGTCAAGTCCTAACAGAAATCCCCAAATCAGCAATTCTCTTAACATAGTTTCGACGTAGAAGAAGTAGTCCCTTTCTCTAACTTTTCAACCAGAATTAGAGCAGCATAAGGTCATAGAGAATTTTGTGTAGAGAGACTAGTGTTAGGGACTGTTTATATAGGATCAGGTCAACGAATGTAGACAGAAACGAGGCCGGAAACATCAAAGTGAATCCAGCTTCAAAAGTGGGCTCGGCCACCAGGTCGACCCCCAGGTCGACACCCAGTTCAACACTATGGTCGACCTGGTCCTGGGCAGGTCGACTCTATAGTCGACCCCTAGGTCGACCTGGTCCTAGGCGGGAAATTTCCCGCCCAGTCTGTTCAGTGGTTTGAATTCGAAATTTGAATTCGAATTCTGAGCTGTTTTGAACATGAAATTTTCTGAAAACTTCGAAGGGTCATAACTTGGTTATATAGACTCCGATTTTCGAAAACTCAGACTCGTTTCCAAGCAGAATTTCGAGATGAATGCAATGGCGTAACTCGTTTCCCTTGAATCTCATTTTCAAAATTAATTCTGCCTCGATTTATAGTTATAAAACGTTATAAAAATACGGGTTGTTACATTCTCCCCCCTTAAAGGATTTCGTCCTCGAAATCTCTAAGTTAGGGAGGATGTGTCCTACCATCCATCATCCATCTACTCAAAGCATCATCCACAAGCAACCATTTTCCTTAAAATATTTCTAGTGTTGTATGAACATATGCAGAAAGTGTGAGTATATGTACTTATCTAATGCAGAAGATCAGGCGGTTACTGATTCAGTAAACCTCCTTAATGCAAAATATGTTAGTGTAATGAATCCAACATGTATGCAGGTTCCTAACATAATTTATAATCTCTACATGAGTGCATATAACATTCATTCGTATGCAACATCCAAGTGATAGCATAACAAGTTCCATCCATGTATAAGTATAAGCACTCATGCATATGCAACATGAAAATGTGACTGAGCCGATCTAGTGCCTAATGTGTGTCATGCATCCACTAGCAGTCACTTGCAAACACTTGCAACCATTTGCAAACATCAACCATAACATGTTTCAATCACATGTTTACATCCATATGATTCTACCTAAGGTTCTCAAGATAAAATCGAGAAGATAACAAGACAAATGTAGGTAGAAGAAGCATGATACGAAAAGGTTTTTAAGTTTATAGGAAAAAGAGATCGAGAATGTACCCTCAAAAAGAAATGGGTAAAGCGCGCGTATCTTCTCTTCGATTTCCCAAGTTGCGTCTTCTTGGGCTTCACTCCACTGCACTTTAACTAGCTTGACTTCTCGATTCCTTAGCTTCTTAATCTCTGTTCCTAAGATACGAATCGAAACTCGCCTCAATGTTGCTTCTTTTTCCACTTCTACGTCTTCAAGGATGCTTGGCTCAACCACTTCGGCCGACTCATGCAAGCACTTTCGGAGATGCGAGATGTGAAAGACATTGTGTACTCCAGTCTGTTTCTTGGGTAAGTCTACCCTATAGGCCATCCATCCAATCCTCTCAGTGATAGGGAACGGTCCTACGAACCTTGGTGCTAACTTTCCAAATGCTCCAAAACGAACTACATTGCGTAACGGAGAAACTTTTATAAAGACCATATCT